>VXAB01011117.1:78804-98299 GCA_013399175.1 Odontophorus gujanensis
GTTTGGGACCAGAGAGCTGTGATGGGGCTGGAGCCTTGGGACAGGACTGGAAAGCCTGTGACGGGACTGGGGGCCCTGGGATGGGACTGGAGCTGTGGGACGTGGCACAGGGCTGAGCAGGGCATCCCGTCACACCTACCCATGCTCACTGCTGACCCCAATGTCACACACAGGTTGAGCTGATCAGCTGTGGGGCCCTCACCTCTGCCTCTGGCCTGCACAGAGTGCTGGGGCAACACAGGGCCTTCCCCACGCACTGCTGATCCAAACAGCAGTGACCTGAGATGAACCACAGAGTGGAGCCCCCTCCCCGTGGGCACGGTGGGTGTGCAGACATCTCCCTTCATCCCGAGGGTTGGACTGGTTGGTGTCACCCAACATCATCCCCAGCCCAGGATGCGTGGTGCAGGGGACCAGGAACTCACTCTGGGACAGGTATCAGCAACCCTGCCTGTAGGGATGAGGGGGGGCTGTACTGCAATGTGTAGCCCCATCTCCACACCCTGCTGGGCACAGGGAAGGTGACAGAGCCCAAGTCTCATGGGCTTCACCATGCTGTCAGCAGAGCAGCAGTTTGTGGGGCGGCTCATGTTCCTAAAGCTACAGGGTTGCTTTCCCAGCATCACATGGGTCAGACCTTGCTCTTTTGGGGGGCTCCTCCTCCGCTCCCTCCCTCAGGTTCTGTTTCCAGGAAGCACAGCGGTCCCGGTAATTAAACCTGCAGCATCTGGGAGCAGCAGGAGAGCTGTAGCAAGGCACTCTGGTTGTGCGTCACCCCAGAGGGCTGCAGGCACAGCGTTCCTGGGAGCAGAATGGGGCTGCCCCTTGCCTGGAGCGTGTCAAGGGACACGTGGGGCTGCACAGCAGCTCCTGGAGCAGTGTTTCCTCCCGGAGAAGCACAGACCTGCCGGAGGTGGTGTCTTTCACCAAGGGCATGGCCGTGAGGTGCTGCTGGGGCTTTCAGCACCTCCTGCATGAACCGTTGTTGGGAGGGAGCTGGTGCTGGGCTGGTGCCAAGCCAGGTAGTTGCAATCTGCACGCTGAACTTCCCCATACAGTTTCACAGCTCCATAGTACTCCACTGGCACCAAAGGGTTTGGTCCTGCAGCTCTTCTCCTGTAAGCATGTCCTGGTGGCAAGGGAAGTGATGTACCTCACATCAGTGGTGCCCAGTGTGCTCAGCAGAGGGCAGAAGGAGATGGGAGGGATGGAGTGGGCTCTGCAAGGTGCCTGGGGGTGCCCAGGGGCATCGGGGTACGGACAACCTTGTGGAGAAACTGAGCTGGCACCAGGGGTTCCTACGAGCGGTTCCTTCACCCTGTGCTATCCCACTGAATGGTGAGGAGAGGTTGGCTGTGGCTTTTTAGGTGAGCAGAAGGAGCCTGAACACAATGCACGAGGTAGGGTTTGGGCAGAACTCTCCGCAGCTCCTGCCCCCCAGCATCACCCCTGTGTTCTCCCTGGTACAGAGAGCTCGAGAACAGCGAGAGAAGGAGAAGAAAATTGGGGAAGGAGGGGAAGGTGGTGTTCACATCGACTCCAAAGCACTAGAAACAGAGCCTGGCTCAGATGAGTTTTCCTTTGGTGTCTGTGGGCTTAGCATCCTCGATGAGAAAGCAGGAAACGAGCTCGGGCGATGCAGAGCTGGAGGCAGCTCCCGGCTCACCCGCTGTCACGCTCACACTCTCCTCCTTGAAGCATCTGTGAGCACAGCTCAGGGAAGCAACAGGAGGGTGCGAGCAGTGCGTGCAACCTGTAAGCACTCGCCCGTGCGACCCACGAGGAATTTCCTGTGCCTGAATTTTCCAACGCAGGCTGCTGAGCCTGCAGGTGCCCACGCGAGCTCTCGGCTCTCCCTCTCTCTGCAGCATCTGGTGAGAGCCAGGCCGCTCGTTTGAGGTGCTTCTGTATGCGTGGAGGTGCCTGGGGTGGTTAGCTGAGCCCTGCCCTCACTGCGTGCATGGTGTGCTGGGTCCAGGCTCGGTTCGGTGCATTCTGGCCTTGTTTCCTCGTGGCTCAGCAGGGCTGGGCTGGCAGCGCTGTCTGGTGGGACTTTGAAACAGCCAGGCTTCACAGTTCCTGCCCAAGCGCTGAATAATACTGCATTTTCCCATTCTGCTTTTGGCCGTGAATACCTGCTGCCCAGCGGTGACAGAACTCAAGGGTCAGTGACAGCAAAATGTGAGAGGGGAAAAATGCAACAGGGGGGTGGCCGACAGCCTGACCCTGCCTCCATTCATACCTTCACAACAGGGGCTGGAAGATGGGATGCAGCTCGTTGTTTCCTTGGGTAACCCATGTTTCGAGTGAGCGTGTCAGCGCTGCTGCCCTCCTCCTCCTGCTCGTTTCGTTCCCCCTGTGGCTGCAGGACAGGAGGGGCTCCATGCACACAGTGGTTGTGCTCGGGAGGGCTCTGGCAGCTGGGTACCAGGAGCAATTTGAGCCTTTGCACACATGAACAATCTGCTCCATCTTTGCAGGATGCAGTGCAGGGGGAACCCTGCTGCTCTGAGCTGCCGTCCCATGGGATACTTCAGGCTGGTTTTTTTTTCCTTGTTTTCCCATCTTTCTGGGTAGACAGAACGCAGCGTTGCCTCTCGCTGGGCTGCTGTGAAATGAGATGTTTGTTGCTTTAAAGACTGCGCTTGTGCTGCCTCCCGCAGCCAATCGCCGCTCTGGAGAGCACTCCGAAAAGCACGCATCCCCACCCTCGTTAGGGGAAATAAAGATCTATGGGATGGAGCCTGGTGAATTAAGGACTCATTAAGCTGCAAGAAACAAAGCTGCAGAGGGAGAAAGCCTGACAGGCGGGAGCTGCTGGGCGCTGCCGGGCAGCTGCCTGGGCAGGACCTGTAGCATCTCAAGGCAGATTAGATTAGTGGGGCTTCTCTGGGTGCAGGGCTGGCGCTGCGGCCCCACTGCAGCCCTGGCTCTGCCCCACGCCGGTTTCCCCATTATCTGTTTGGGACCAGGGCACAGTTTTACCCCAAGGATTTTGGGCAGTGCTATGGGAGGTGGAGTTTGGTCACCATATGAGGCAGCAGCATGGCAACGAGCAGCTGGGACACGGCGTGGGGATGCTCTGGCTGAGCTGCCTTCCAGCCCTCCTGTTTTCTTGCTCTGACACATGGGGTTGGAGTGGAGGAATGGAGCAGGGAGAGGGGTTGCAGCACCCACCAGCAGCAGGAGGGGTCTGAGGCGCATCCATAGCACTGCTGTGCTCTGGGGGGAGTGCTGACAGCAGGCTCTGCCTCAGCCATGGGCCCGGGGTGGCTGGAAACAAAAGGCAAAGCAGCATCCTTTCCCCAGAACTGCCCTTTGCTGGTGACGGCATGAAGCTTTACTCACATTTCATGAGGCGACTGAAAAAAACCTCCCAGATAAACAGTGGATCAGTGCAGGACTTAATTTGGCAATCTTAGCACAGACCATATGTGTGGGCTTAGCCAGGCACGCAGCTGGGCGCTGCACACCCATCCCCTATAAACAGAGGTAATCTCTTTCAGCCCTGCACCACTATGTGATTAAAAAGGAAGAATCCAAACCAAGGGAGTGCGCAGTGGGTGCGCAGTCGGCGTGCAGTTGCTGCAGCATGGCACAGTTCACACACCTCGTGCAAAGTATTTGTGAACTCAGATTGGAGATGGGCAGGGACTGGTGAAAGTGGAACAGGAGAGGCAGGACGGGGACGGGCTGTCACGTCGTGCCAAGGAGGCATTTTGCTGCTGGATTCCGTAGGGAAAAAGGAAAAGAAAACCAGCCCAAGTTTCTGAGCGCAGCCAGGCTTTGTGCAGCAACAGCCAGGTTAGCAAATGGTGCATGGGAAGGCGAGAGCTCCGTCTCCATCCGGCTGTCACCGGGCAGCCACAAGTGACGCAGGTGCCAGCGCTGTGCAGTGCCTGTGTGCTGCAGGCGGTGCCGTGGTGCTGAGCAGCTCTGTGCCTCCGAGCGGGACACGCGGGGCGAGGCCGGAGCAGCTCCCCGAGCCTCCAGCAGCTGCTGATGGCTTTGGAGAGCATCCAGCGTGTGCGGTGCTGCCGGCAGGCTGCGTGCTGGTGATCTGCTGGCTGCTGGGATGGAGCAGGGCCACCTCGCGCTGGGGCTGTGTGACGGGCAGCAGGACGGGCTGTCCCCGCAGACAAAGGGACCTGGCAGCGTCGCGCTGCCTTGTGCAGCCCGGATGCAGTCTGGCACCCCAAGGCGCAGTGCCTGGTGTGGGAGCACACGGCACGGCTTGAAGCCCCACAGGCAGCGGGGCTCCGTGGCAGCGATGCCCGCGGGGTTTTCCTCTGCTGGCAGCAGGCACGATGCACCTGAGCTGTCACCGGGATGCCATTAGGATGCTGCTCATGCCTGGCTCTGCACGGAGGAAGCCGGGCTCCGCTGTCGTTTGAAGGGCAATGACTCAGGGACAGCAAATCTGTGAATGAGACACAGAGGCTGCTTGGGTGGGAAGGAGCCGACCCTGGTTGCACGCAGGCTCTGCTCCCCTTCCCCGTCGCTCTTCCCCGGGCTTTTGCTGTCGGTGTTGAGAAGGCAGCGTGCAGTGCCATCCCTTGGCGGGGTCCGGGTGTTGCGGAGCCCTGCCTGCTGAGCATCGCGGTGCTGCGGGAGGAGGAAGTGCTGCCCACCCGAGGAGGAAGACACGTGCTTGGAGCTTGTCTCATCTCTGCACAGCGGCCTCTCAGAGCAGCTGGGAAATGGGTGCTGGGCATTAGGGCATCTAGGAGTGGCAAAATGCTGCGAGGGTTTGAGTGCGGGGACAAGCTACGGCCCCCAGCTTATCTCCCAGCCCTGTGTGCTGCAGGGGATGTCTCCTGCTGGGGAGATCCTTGCTGTGTCACTGATGCCACGTGCAGCAATGCGTTGTTTGTAGATCCCCATCAGTTTGCAGCACCTCCTTGCTGCGTGGTGGAGGTCCTCCTGTGCAGTGATTAAGGAGCTGGAGCTGGTTCTGCTCTTGGCCTTGGTGGCATCTTGCTGGACTTCTCTCCGCAGTGCTCCTCGGGGTGGCACCGCCGTTAATCACAGGAGGTAATGAATCTTCGCATGGCGCTGTGTAGTCTGGCTCTCAGCATGTGGGTGGTGTGTGCCTTCAACCCTGCCTTGCATCACAGCAAGGGGCACGGCAGCTGGGCCACGCAGTGTGCAGTGTGCTCGGCACCGTCATGCTCTCAAGCAAGGCCAGGGTGAGCCTGGTGAGCCGAGGAGACCCCTCTGTGCCAGAGAAACTTCTCCTGGCTGCAGCCTGCCGTGGGTAATTTATCGTGTGTGGCACTGAAGTGTCTGGCCCTTATTTTTTTATATCCTATCTAATGTAACAGGATGTTCTCATTATCTGTATAAATGTTTAATCTGCTTTTGAATCCCGGCTGCAGCAGTATCTAATGGGGGTGAATTCCTCAAGCGCTCCTAATAGACGGCGGGCACCCGATTTTTTCCATCTGTCCCGACTTTGTCATCGTCATCTTCATCTCCATCACTGTCTTTAATCACTTTGTCAGTAATCAGCCAGGCAGCAGCGAGGCTGCGGCTCCCAGCGCTTCCCCAGCAGCTGCACCAGGGAGGGCTGCTCGGGGAGGCAGTGTCTGTGTGATGGGGTAATCTCATTGCATGTTTGGGCCTTGCTGTGACATTGGACTGTTCTGTACCTGGAGTCATGCTTTGTGGCCAAGGATTGGGGACGTGGTGATATCAGCTCCCCGGCTGACAGGACGGATGTGCCTGGGGAGCAGGGGTTTGGCTGGAGAGCACAGCTGCATTTGGCACACCTCGTGCCTGCGGTGCCATCCATCCCAGTGTTCCCATCCCTCCATTCCCACAGCCCCGAGGATGCCCCAGTGCTGTCCCATGGCTCCAGACACCGCGGTCCGCACTCGCTGGCCACCAGCTGCATGTCCCTGCCTGCTGCCCACCTCCATCCCCTTCCCACACATACCTTCACACTCCCCAGGCCACGCTGCCTCTCTCTCCCTCTCCCCTCTCAAGCCCAGCCAGCCCCCAACTAAAAGAGGACAGGAAGCCACTGCTGGGATTTACAGCCACCCCTCTTGCTGCGTGGGAGCGCTGCTGCTTTCTGCCTTTGCTCTCGGGTTCATATGCGTCTGAAGTTTCTCAGGACAGCGTCTGTCTGCTCCCCACATCCTTCAGCACAATGGCGCCTGCTTCTATAAGACTCAGTGTGCATTCTGTTTGCGTTCAATACATTTGTTTTACAGCACTGCCTGCAGGCAGCCCACCAAGACTGGGGCCACTTTGTCCCAGACGCTGCCCGAGCGCGGGCAGAGGGGACAGAGCTGGCTGTGGGCACCAAGCGCTCCGCTGGCATCGCACAGGCATGGCACAGGCTGGGGTCTGCACTTCCAGGAGCTCTACCTCCCCACTGAGTCCCCACTGGGAGGAAGGACACGTCTACCCCAAGGTGGCATTGAGTAATTAAAAGGCAGTGTTGTTTCGTGGCAATTAGAGTGGTCTGAAGAAGCAGTGTGCTATCAAAAGCAGTGGCACATGGCCAGAACCTGGTGGCAATGGGGCCACCGTGGCAAGGCTGCACTGGGAAAACTAGGGGCTGTGGTGGTGGAGCAGGGTTCTGAGGTCCCACAGTGGCCTGAGTCACTGTGGCTGCCTGTTCCTGCAATGGGCTGCCCACTGTCAGTGCAGGGGCTGCTGCCTTTCCTTCCATCCAGCACTGATGTTAAGGAGCTGTACCACGAGGTCAGGATGCCCAGGGCTGCATCTTCAGAGCGCACATCCAGCCACATTCCCAGGGGATGCTTCCCATTCTGGTACAGACCACAGATAAGGGTGATTCCTCATTTGCTGGGATGAGCGTGGGCTGAAGCACTGCTCTGTGCTCAGTGTCGTTGGTGCTGAGCTGGGGGATTTCAGGCTGTGCAGTGCCACCCTGCACAGGACACATCCTGCAACATCCGTGCCACATGTGGCTCCAGATCAGCCCTTCTTGTGTCCTCTTTCGGTGAACCAGACAACCTAAATCCCACATTTTCCCTTTTCCAGCACCCTCATAGGGGTTAAATGCATGCATGTGTGTGCAGAGGTCCAGGGGTGGGTATTCCCCTGGCCATGTGTCCCTGATGCATCTGATCCAAGGTGCAGTAGGAGGATTTGTCCGAGCAGTTGAGGTGCGTGGAGGTCGTGCTGTAAAGCTGTTTTATCTGAGTTTTGAGCTCAGGGAGCTGCTCGTGTCTCTGGCTTGCACTGGGTAGCTTGGAGGGGTTTTTAGTGGGGAGGTCGTATAACCTGTAAAAGAAAGGGCTTCATGCTAGCTTCTTTATTCCAGGAACTGGGAGTTCAAGTGAAGATGCTAAAAACGCATTTCTTCCTGTGGTCACGAAGGTCAGCAGTGCTGGGAGCAGACTGAGTGCTGCGGGGTAATCCTGGGGTGGTGAGGCCGGGATGGGGTGCGGACGGCTCTCCTTCATGGTGCCACTGCCCTGGATGAGACGGAGGATGCCCGGCTCCAGCTCTGTCAGCACCAGGCACAGAGCAGCGTTGTATGCAGGAAAACACCATAAAAAACAGCACACACACACAAAAAAGGAGTTATGTTTTTTACTCTCCCACCCCAAAGCAGAGCTTGTGAATATGGCAGGGCCAGGCTAAAGTGGCCACGACACAGCTCTGGGAATATCAAAGTTACCGAACAAACAGCTGTTCCCGATATGATGTTAGCTCAGCCTATAGCAGGGCTAATGAGAAAGAAACACAACGCTGCTTAAAAAGCTCGACATTGTTAATGTCAGAATTGCAGGCAGCAGTAATTGAATACAGCAGTAATTGGACGTTGCAGGCTGTGTTTGTGACTCCTGGCCGGCCGCTAGCGAGCATTCCCTTAATCCTCTGCCATCCAGGGGGCTCTTCTCTCCCCCTGCTGAGCCCTCCTTCCCCCGCTGCAGCCTGATGTGCCAGAGCTTGGAGAGGTGCCCAAGCGGCTCATTAGCAGTACTCATTTCCCCGTGTCCAAGATTAATGAGGCGCAGCCACTCCAGATGCTCATGGCAAGCCACGGTGGGAAGGAGAGTCCTGAGAGCAGCTCCTGGGGTGCAGGCAGCTCCGTCCTCGGGTTGGGACATGGGGCACCTGGCTGCAAACACGGGCAGGACCTGGCACTGCTGCTGTTTGTGTGTGGCCCCAGAGATGGAGAGCTGCCGTGGGCTCGGTGGCAATGGGGAGAAGGAGGAGGAGGAGGAAGGGCGTGAGCACAGAGCAGCGTGCAGAGCAGATCCACCCCAGCACTCCTGAATCGTTCAGCAGAGCTGACCTCGTTGCCTTCTCTCAGCACTCCCCAATATTACTGTGATTAAATGCTGCTCTGAGCAGCTTTGCCAAGCTCTGAACTCAGGCGTGGTTTCTCCAAGCCCCAAATTTGCCTGCAGCTGAAGGAACTGCTGATTGCAGCTGCTCCGTGGCCGCCCCCTGTGCAGCAGGAGGGCAGCACCCTGCTCACCCGCACGGGGACACACTGCCTTGCTCAGGCACAGGGTTAGCAGCAGGACTGCCTTGTCTTTGCAAGTCAAGATGGATCTGCAGACAAAGATTTCCTGCTTCTCTCCGTGCCCTTGTTGTCTCCCTCCCCTCCGCTCTGCAGATCCCCATACAGAGAAGCAGATTTTGAGCCACAGGCAGCGTTTCCGGGGGCGCATCCCCAGCATTGTGTCCTGCTCTGATGGGAGAGATGCAGCTTGTTGGGTTAATCACAGCCACTGGGTTAATCACAGCCACCCAAGGTGCTGCAGGCACTCAGCAGGTGGGTCCCAGGGATGCTCCTCCATCCCTGCACTTGGTCCTCCCAGACATAGCTGTGGTAGTTCAACAGCCAGCACTGCTGTTGGCATAGCATTGACATCAGAACCAACCAAATTACTTTGAAACAAACAAACCAGCAAAGCATTGCCTGGTTTTGTGTGGAAATACCCAAGATGCAAAAAAACTCGGGAAAAGCTGTTTTGAGGGGTTCTTGCTGATCTTCAGAGTTCAAATGCAGGCAGATAGCTCATCTTCCTCACTTGTGTATAAGTGAGGTGTCAGACACTGGCCCCTTTTGCTCAAAGCTCCCCGTGGTTTCACGGTCATCCAGGCCGTGCTCTGAACTCTTGAGAGACCAGATTACTTGTATTCACTTGGATGGGCTGGAGATCAGCCGAAAGCAAAAGCAGAATGGAAGAAACACCCACCAGAGCCCAACTCGCTGCCTACAGACACCGTAAAGGATGGGGAAGAATGGGTGAGCTCTCCGCAGTGAGTCAAGCAGAGAATAAATCTCCACCTGTCCTAAATTCTTACAAGTCCTTTAGAAGAGCAAGAGAAGGCAGGCTGCATGGGATAAGCTCCAATGTATCAAAAGCTGAAAACCTGAGTCATAAGCTCAGTGCTTAGCACAGGGAGCTGTGGCATTGATGGAAAGGTGCTGGTGCCTTCTTGTTGGCATGCAGCAAGCCCTGGAACTGCCTGGCACTCAGCCTGGCTGGAGGTAGAGTGGGCCATGGGCATCCCCCACAGGCCTCACAAGTCCCTCAGCTGCTCCCCAGCCTTCTGGTGTCCCCCTGGGTGACTCACAGCTGTGTGGAGGCTGGAGGATGGTCTGGAGGAGACCATGGGTTTGGTTCCACCATCCCTGGAAAACCCTTCTGGAGGAGAGCTGTCCCTATGAGTCTGATTCTTGGAACTGCTTTCCTTTCTCTCCTAACGTGATCAGGGCTGGGGCAGTGCACCTTATGGGGGGATCGTGGCCAGTGGGTCCTGGGGTCGCCTCTGCTTCTGAGCAGTAGCATGAGAAGAAGGCACTGATGATGAAAGGGAGGGAAGAGATGCGAGAGTAAATCAGTCAGGCTCGCCGAAGTTATGACTAAACGGGGAGTATGATACATCTGCAAATATTAGAAATGTGTAAACACAGCAGAGGGAGAGGGATGATTTATGGGATGATTGAAGGGAATGAACTTTTGGATGGGAAAATGTAGGTCAAGTAGTGAGAACTTGCAGGCAGCGAGATAACTGCTGGCAGCAGGAGCATCGCTGCCTTGGGAGTGGGGCTGAAGTCCATGGGGCAGCGGGGGCTCCAGGAGTGTGGGTGGAAGCACGGGGGTCCCCCCTGAGGATAGCAGCAGGGTGACATGGTCCTCCCAGAGCTGAGTGTGCAGTTTGATCCCTTTCCAGTTCCTGCACCCTATGGGGGTGGAGGTGATGATTTGCTGTTTCGTACACGGTCAGTTAACGTTTGCAGCAGGATCTGTGTATAACACAGCACGCTGTATGTGCACTGTGCTCTTCACCTATTTGCTATTTATTATTTGTAATCATGGAGCATGGAAGAGCGTGTGCAAGAGAGGCTTCAGTGGCTTTCTTGGTGATGTGCAGTTGGCAGGCTGGCTTAAAGGGAAAAGACCAAATGATTGGTCACAAAAAGCAAGTGAAGAGAGATGTCTGGCAGAGGATCCGTGGTTTTGTTTCTGGCGTCTCAGAGAGACCACTCTGTGGCAGACATTTCAGGCCTTATCTGCTGTCTTCCAGGCTCGCTTTTGCCCTGGGACATCGCACTGAGTTGTACCTGGCATATTCTGCATGCAGCTCGGTTGTTTGTGCTGCAGTTGGAACATTCTGCTTTTAACCCTGAAAAGATGGTGGCTTTGAGGATTCTTCCCACCTATTTGAAGTATCTTCAGCCATTTGAAGTATCTGATCTACGCTGGCAGACAGTAATCCTCCGCAGCCAGCAGGGAAGGAGCGGCACCCCCAGCCAGTGCGGGCAGCCTCAGCCACTAAATCAGATAACTAACAATTGTACTAACGAGCGTATTTTAGTTCTGAATGCCCAAGAGTCCGAAACATTTTGATTGTGACTGCCGGGGTCGGTATCCTCTGCCCGGTTCGTGGCTCCCGGTGCCCCTGGGCTCGCCTGCTCTCTGTCCGCGGAGCGCAGCTGCGGGCCGCCTGTGCCCCCTAACGGGGGAAAGGGGAACGCGCCCGGCCGGGCGCCGCTCTGCTCCTGGCAGCCGCTCTGCCCCTCTGCCGCCCGGCGGGGCCGCCCCGCGCTGAGCCCATCGTCCGACGGGCACTGCAGGACGTGCGCCCACGCCGCGTCCGTATCCGGAGTACCGGGCTCGTGGTTTTCATGCGGATTGCGCGCCCTCCTGCAGACATGCGTGGACGGTTGTTGGGCAGAAGTGAGGTCGTGCCAACCTGTAGGGTCATAGGATGGTTTAGATTGGAAGGGACCTTGTAGATCATCCATCTCTTCCTATCCTGCCTGGTCAGTGGGTGTTTTCTAGCAAATTTTATATATTCTGGCTCTCCTTTCTGCCTATTTTAACATATCATTACCTGCTGAAATGTATAGCGTTTCCTACTGAGGTTCCATTGAGAGCAGTGTTAGGTACTGCTCTCTCTAAGCAGAATCCTTGGTGCCCGCAGAGTGCCATGGGGCAGCCCAGTGCAGTGTCCTTCCTTGGCCCTCGTTCTCCTGGCTCCCCCACTTCCCAGCACCAGGGAATGCAGGCTGCTCAGAAAAGCACATGCTAGTTATCAGTCTTAATACCTTGTCTGTGGCCTTATAGAACCCCATATGCAGCCCTGTAAGTCCTTGTCTGTGCTGTGGAGGAGGTTCAGGAGAAGGAGGACACAATGGGGTTGGAGAACTGATTACCCCAGGCTCGCTGCCCATCTCCCCTCCTCCTCAGCCCTGGAGAATGAGCTCAGGCAGATGCAGATCCAGAAGCGGAGCTCCGAGCTCTCCCTCACGGCCGTGTCCTCGCAGGCTGATTACAGTCAGTCCCTCCTCTGGAGCTGTTCCACTTAGTCTAAATAATTAACGTCCAGAGGGCCAGAGAGAAAAAGCAGGGCTGCAGCTGGAGCTCCACTTTCCAGCTGAAACCCTGGCCACAGGGCTATTGCCTGCTCCATGTATTGCGTCCTGGCCCCCAGTAAATTTTTTCTGATGAAAGTTTCACCAAAGCATGCTTCCATGAAAATTCTAGTTTTCATGAATTGGCATTTTCCAGGAAAAAAAGAGGGGAAAAAAAAAAAAAAAAGAAAAGAAACAGAACTTGCCAAGAATTTCCCAACCAGCATTAATCCTGAGACACTACTATGGTCCAAACAGACAATGATAAGGATCTATGGAAAACATGGGGAAACAAAGAAGAGATGTTTTTAAAGCCTCCAGAAAATAAAAATCCAGCTGGAAGGAGGGGCATGGGGTTTATCCGAGCACGCTCAGGAGGGAGATTCATTCCCTTTGAATCACAGGGAGCCCTTTCTAGTTGGTTTCAAAGGAAGTTGGATGCGGTCATTAATGTGACCTTCATTTTGTTGCTAAATGATACATTTGCAGCCGAGCTGGAAATGCTGGGGTGGTGCGGCCCGAGGAAGATCATCGCTCAGAGCTCTTCTCTGATGGGCAGTCCACCCCGTGCCCAGTGCCTGGGGGATGTGGGGCACAGGGGTGAGCTCTGCGCTGCATCTCTGCAGCTAAAGTGGGCACCGAGGGGGGGGAGGGTGGGGCATGAGCATGTGCTTCTGGCAGCAGCTTTTCCAGCAAGCAGAGAGCTCAGAGATGCCCAGAAGATGGGCGGCACCATGGGGAGGGCACCAGCGGCCCAACCCGTCCCTGCCCATCCCGTGCCAGGTGCCGTGTGGTTGGTTCACTTCTGTGGTGCTTTTTTGTTGGGTAGATGAGCTCTGCAGCCTCCGATGTTTTCTCCTTTGGTTGGTGGTTAGCTCAGTAAGTAGCCCAGATGTACTGACAAGCACTTCCAAGCGAGTTAGGGGCCCTCTTCCTGTCACCCCAGGTCTCTGCGGCGCCGGGGCTGCTGGGGGCTGGAGAGTGACATGTCCCTCTTGGTGACTTCCCCTAGGCTGTCTACAAGGCCTGGCTGTGCTCCGAGTATTTCAATGTGACACAACAACAGTGCCGACACCGGATCCCATGCAAGCAATACTGCCTGGAGGTGCAGACCAGGTGCCCGTTTGTGTTACCAGACAACGATGAGCTGATCTATGGAGGCTTGCCTGGCTTCATCTGCACGGGTAAGGATGGCAGGGCTGCGAGGGGTGGGGGTGCACCTCACGGCGGTGCCCATGCTGCTGTATGGTCCTGAAGTCTCTTTGGGAAGGAGGAGGAGGAGATTGATGGGCTGGGCTCCCTCTGTGCCACCCCACTGACCCCACTCCTTCCCACAGGGCTGCTGGAGAGTCAGCTGCCCGAGGAGGAGGCCAAGTGCTGCGAGGTGCAATGGGACTCCTGCGACCAACCCCCAGACAGCAGCTCCGACACATCCCCCAAATCCACGGCATCAGAGTCGCTCCATTACCACCGCCACGACCCCCACCTCCATCACCAGCAGCAGAACCACTACCACCTCTACCACCACCACCAGTACCACCACTCCCCGTCCTTGCTGCCGGTCTCTGCAGGGTCTCGCCTGGGCAGCAGCAGGATCCGGCTGTGTGTGCTGGTTCTGATGCTCCTTCACACCATGGTGTCTTTCTCAAGTGTGCACAGCAGTGGCGGGGGGCTCGGCCCAGAGGCCCTACCCACCCTGGACGAGAGTGTGGCGCGGGATGAGTGATGCGGAGGGTAGAGCTGACCTCCGAGAAGAAATGCCAGATCTTTTTCCACGAAGGGGGGCACATGCTATTCCTCCAATGGGAGGCACGGGATTGGGGGTGACGCACACACACACACCCCCACACATACCCCCAAGAGCTGCTCGCCGCGGGGCATCCCCGTGATGAAGAGTCTCTAATGCGCACAGGGCTGCGGGACTCAGCGGTGAGAAGGGTTCAGTCAGCAGCAGCCAGGCATTCAGGGTGGGATGGGGAGCAGAGGGGATGGGATCCCTCGAGGGGTGGATCCATGGGTACCACGTGTGCCTTGGGTACCCACCAGCTTTGTGCCAGGAGCGTGGAAATCAGCCTAACCCCCATTCCTCCTCTGTCCATAAAGCCCAGCAGCTTGTGGTCCCAAATGGGTGGGAGGATATGGAGGCAACACCTCTCTGCAAATCCTTCTCTTCCCTTCGCATCCCTGGGGAAAACCCAGCAAGGCAAGGCAGCCCCTGCATGGCCTGGCCGGGCTCCTTCTGCTGCTGGTGGTGCTGGCAGGACTGGAGGACGATGTCCTATGGTGCTGGCGGTGCTGGCAGGACTGGAGGATGCTGTCTTATGGTGCTGGTTGGTGGGGCAGGAGGATGCTTCCCATAGTATGAGTGGGGTTGGTGAGGCAGGAGGATGCTGCAGTGTGGCACTGGTGGGGTTGGTGTCGCTTGGCCCGGTGCTCCCCGCTTTGCAGCATGATGGTTCCATTTACCATCTCTAGCTTGCTTTCCCCATGGGGGAGGCTGCTCTCGGGGAGGCGTTAGGGAGACGTGGTGAAGCTGAGGGTGTCTTCAGCTTGCAGTGGGATCAAGGCTGGTAACAATTGGATGAAAGGCTTCAGAGGGCATCCTTCCATGCTTCACGGCCACAAATCATCTACTGGATGGCAGAAGGACTGGGCGAAGGGCTGGAGAAATCTGGGTTGGTCTCCCACACAGAGCAGAGGCGCTAATAAGGCCCAGCTGGGGAAGGGAGTTCTCCCAAATGCTTTTTATCAATAGATGCCCCCAGATCAGAGAACGCTGAGGAGCCTGCCCGGGGCAGCAGCACTCGCTTGGGTAAGGTGCAGCCTCGGTCAATGCCGATTTTTTTATACCTGACTTCAGCAATTCTGGGCATTTGGCCCCAAACAGGCACCAGGTATCTCCCTACCATGAAGCTCCCAAGCTCTCCATCCACCCTCGGGGCTCTGCAGGCAGCACGGAGGAGTTGGGGGAGCAGGCTGCAGTCAGCTGCAGGGTGCCACGGTCACAGCGTGGGTGCCCACCTGCTGCTGCCATCCCTGCCACTTCGGGTCAGCTCAGGGTTAGGGTTACGGTTATAGTTAGGGTGAGGGTGGTCCTGTGAAAGGCATGGGGATTGTCCCACTGTGCCCCGACCCATCCCAGGACCCTGTGGAGCAGTCAGGAGGTTCAGGACCAAGAGTATTTCTGGCTCCTGATCTGGTGAGGTGAAGCAAAGCCCCACGCACAGCGCTGCCTCTGAGCAGCTGGAGGAAGGCAGCCCCAGGAACCTTGCAGGAAAGGCTGCTCCCAACATTTCCGGCCCATTCACAGACCAAAGAGGCTCTGAAAAGCAGCTGAACGTTTTTGACTTCAGCTTTGACTCGGACCTCAGAGCTGTGGGGAGATGTTTACACACTACCAGTTACCTGTTACCAAAGTCCTGCGGATGCAGAGCCCATGGACTGGTTGTGCACGGGCTGTCGGGCAGCAGAGCTCATCCTCATGGGAACTGCAGAGCGTTTCCTGAGCAGATTCCACTGCGGTCACCACCCAGGATGGACAGGTAGGGCGATTCTTGTTTGAATATTCACAGCAGCATCCCTGCTAGTTTACCCGGGGCCGGGAGCTCAGACGTGCAGCAGCTCTGACAAATAGCAAAGGCACACAGCGAGAGCGAGGGAGGGAGCACAGCCACGGCCCTGCCTCGAGGCAGCCGTGTCCCGTTCCTTCCTAAGGAAATCAGACTTTTCATGTGCTGCCAAGAGTTAAGCTGATCCCAGGCGCCTCTCCCCGAGATAGGCTGCGTCCAATTTGGGGGGAAGCGTGGCCCCGCGCGGTGCGTCAGCGCACGGCCCTGACTCAGCTCTGCTCTTTGTCTGCAGCCTGCTGGGGGTGCCGGGCCCCCTCCCTGCTGCTGCACCGAGTGACAGCAGCGGGGACAGCTCGAGGACACCGCATTTGGGTGCAGGGGTGGGGACCCCAGGAAGGAACCAGCTCAGGGTGCTGATGCGAGGGGCCGCGGCTTTACCTAGTGTGACTGCGAGGAAAGTGCTGAGTCTTCACAAAGCGGGGCTGTTGGAAGGAGTTCTTTTATTTAGCAAGTCTGGGCTGCTGTCAATAAGTTCTGTGGTTTTGGGGCACCATATGCTGTATTCAACACTTTGCCAATGGCGTTAAACAAATCCAGACGTGGCTGTTTGCAGAGCAGGACGGAGCAGCTGGGAGCGGTGCATGGCACGGCCCGTCACTGTAGGGCTGGCAGATAAAAATCTTCCCCCTGTCCTGGCACCAAGACCCCGATAACCCTGCACACCAGCTTTCCCTTTGCTAAAAGAGAGAAGCAGAAAGCAGTCGTTGCAGGCTCAGCTGATATACCCCCACAGTTCCCCATTGTGTGCCTGCACCGGGAGCCCTTTGCAGAGCATCCCCAGGGGATTACTGCCCCACTCAGCCCCATCCCGCAGGAACTCAGCCCATGGAGAGCTCCTTTTCCCTTCCACTCACTGATCTGATCTCTTCCCCCGGTGCTGGGGGCCGGGATGGTGCTGCAGGGAGAGGTGGCTGCGGCCATGGCCTGTCTGCTGTGCCAGCCCTCTGCTTTGCTCTTTAATGTCGCTGCCAGTTGTACAAATTAATTAAAAATAACTGAAGAAAAAATCCCAAAGAAAGGCCCCGCTTCCTCTGGTGAAGATTAATCATTAGTTGAGCCTTTTTCTTATGAAAATACAGATCCATGGTAGCCCCAGGCAAAAGATTCCCAGGGAGAGCCCTCACCATTCGTGCTCTGAGTTAGGGAAATCGCTTTGAAAGCATCTGACAACTAAAGCAGAACATGTTGAGTAACTTGGCAACACTCAGAAAACATCTTGAAATGGTTTTTGTTCAACACATTTTGCTTCGCTTCAATAGGAGATGTCAGGGCAGTTCATTCACTGCCACTCAGGGCTGCAGGCAATGCCGGGAGACGGCTCCTCTGCCGTGTTAAAAAAGGCAGGGAACTGAAAACCCTGATACGTGCTACTGCGAGACAGGGTCAGGGTGCTGCTGCCACGTTGGAATGGCCTGGAGCTCTGTATGGCTGCCTGTGCTGCACCCCGCATCCCTCATCCGTTATCCTGCATCCTACATCCCTCATCCCATATTCCACATCCCATATCCTACATCCCTCATTCTGTATCCCATACCCTTCATCCCTCATCCTCCATCCCAAACCCTGCGTCTCTCATCCTCCATCCCACATCCTGCATTCAAATCCTCCATCTCTCATTCTGCATCCCTCATCCTCCATCCCACATCCTGCATCTCTCCTTCATCCTGCATTCAAATCCTCCATCCCAAATCCTGCATCCCACCCGCAGNATTGGCTTTGGCTCATGAAAGTTGGGTTTGGTTTTGCCATTTTTAAATGTATTTATTTGGGAGCTGCCCGTTCTTGAATTGCAAAACAAAAAGCCATTTTGAGCCAGACAGCTTTGGGGGCTTTTTGGGGCTTTTTTTTTTTCTTTCACTTTGAGATGTATCAGGACAAACCATATGGAGAATTAGGAGTGATTATTTTCAAATTCAGCACTGTATCCAGAACAGCCCAGTCCAGGAAGGAGGGAAGGAAGAAAGAAGGAAGAAAAAGAAAAAGGAAGAAAGAGAGAGAGAAAGAAAGAGAGAGAGAGAGAGAAAAGAATGACACATTTTCTGCTGGCGCAGTTGGAACTGGTGGTAGTGGATTCAGAGAGAATAGCAATTTGTCAGGAATTCCAACCAGCTCCACTCAAAATAGCACCCAGTCGGTTTCTCGGGGGCAGTGGGCTGAGCAGTGCTGTGGTGAAAGNGAATGGCCTGGAGCTCTGTATGGCTGCCTGTGCTGCACCCCGCATCCCTCATCCGTTATCCTGCATCCTACATCCCTCATCCCATATTCCACATCCCATATCCTACATCCCTCATTCTGTATCCCATACCCTTCATCCCTCATCCTCCATCCCAAACCCTGCGTCTCTCATCCTCCATCCCACATCCTGCATTCAAATCCTCCATCTCTCATTCTGCATCCCTCATCCTCCATCCCACATCCTGCATCTCTCCTTCATCCTGCATTCAAATCCTCCATCCCAAATCCTGCATCCCACCCGCAGCAGCCCTGCCCTGTTCCCAGCTGCTTGCTTCAGCTGCTGCCCTCACAAAGCCCATCCTCAGCTTGCGACAGAGCACGATCCAGTACCCGGCCACCCCTCAGGAAGGAACATACCTGCAAATTAAGGGACAAATTCAAAACAGAATATATATATATAGATTTGGAGAAAATCGCTGTGAAAATCTATGCAACGTGCCCAGCATTTCTGTTCATAGATTTTTTTGAGCTGCCCTATGGATTTCCACTCACGGGAGCACAGATCTCCCTTGCACTACATCTGGAGGCTCAGGGACCGCAGCTCCTGGTGTGAGCATCTCTGTGCTGCAGCCTGCAGGGTGCACTGACCCCTCCTGGATCCCAGCGGCTCGGGGCCTGCGGGCTCCGTCTGGCTCATTCCTCAAGGATTTTGTCACAGTTCTTTGCATAGAAAGCATAGGATGTGTCGGTGTGGGGCTGGAATGGGGCTGCAGCTCAGCTCCGCGTGCAGGAAACGGTCCTGAGCCGTTCCCACCTCCTCAGCATTCGGAACAATGGCACTTTATGGCCGTCCCATTGCAGACCGGGATGGCTGTAACTTCACTTGTTGTAAGCTGAAACTCCAAAAACAAAAAAAANTCTTTCACTTTGAGATGTATCAGGACAAACCATATGGAGAATTAGGAGTGATTATTTTCAAATTCAGCACTGTATCCAGAACAGCCCAGTCCAGGAAGGAGGGAAGGAAGAAAGAAGGAAGAAAAAGAAAAAGGAAGAAAGAGAGAGAGAAAGAAAGAGAGAGAGAGAGAGAAAAGAATGACACTTTTTCTGCTGGCGCAGTTGGAACTGGTGGTAGTGGATTCAGAGAGAATAGCAATTTGTCAGGAATTCCAACCAGCTCCACTCAAAATAGCACCCAGTCGGTTTCTCGGGGGCAGTGGGCTGAGCAGTGCTGTGGTGAAAGCAAGCTGGAGAGCTTTCTTCCTTCCTCCCTCCCTTCCTTCCTTCCTTCCTGCCTTCCTTCCATATTCCCTTCTTTCTTCTTCACTCTCTTCTTCCTCCCTTCCCTCCCTCCTTCCCTCCTTCCTTCCTCTGTCCTTTCCTTTTTTCCCTCCATCCCTTCCTTTCTTCCTACCTCCCTTCCCTTTTTCCTTCCTCCCTCCCATCTTTCCTCCCTCCCTCTCTCCCCTGGGGCTGCAGGGATGCTCCGGGTGCGGACACCTCTGCAGCCCCCGGTGGCAGCTGTCTGCCCGCAGCCGTCCGTCCGACCACGCTCTGTTTTTTCCCACCCCAGCGGAGCGCAGCTCCTCGTGGCCTTCAGAGCGCTCCTCCAGCACTGATGGGAAGCCCTCAAACCGGAGCGTTTTCCCACATGTTCGTGGGAGTTTAAATTTGGAAGGAATTAGACCCGTGGCTCTGGCAGGGACACCGCAGAGAGCGCATGGGGAAAAGCAAACGCCGCATTCCAGAAAAGAGCAATGTAAGGGAGCAAAGGGGAGAGCCCGGGGGGGGGGGGGGGGGGGGGCCGCGGGGGGGGGGGGGTCACAGCGCC
>VXAB01011119.1:0-54215 GCA_013399175.1 Odontophorus gujanensis
ATCTGGAAATTTTCAGCTCCTTTTATGGACGAATTAAATAAAAGATTTTTTGTGGTTCTGAAATATTCTGATAGGTACTTTTTCACCTCTCATCCTTCTGGCTACAGCTGGAGTGGAAAATTCCTGAAGTATTCCTGAATTACTCTCGATGTCTGTGATGTTTCTAGCTCAGGTTATTTTTACTTCTTTGTTGTTTATTTATTTTTATTTTTATTTTTTTAATTCAAGAACTGGCAAGTAAGCCTCATTTATGATTCAAACCCCAAACTCTGAAATTCCATTGTGGTTTAAAGTTGTGAACCTGTATGTGTGTTGTTTATGCTTGATTCTCGTCTCTCAAGCATTCTTGTTCTTTCTCACATATCAACATACATTTCACCATGGTCCTCACTTACAGATGATTTAAATTTCTTGGAGAAGATATGAAAAATTGTTGCTAGCTGAGTTGATGTGCAGATGACTGAGCGAGCAAGGCCCAGGAGAAGCCATTAGTGAATCTCTGAAAAGAAATCATATATGTTTTGTTGAACCCAGTATTTCAGCAAAAACCACTGCTGCTTTGTTGAATGTAAAGGGGAAGGTTCTCCATCATTTTTTAGCTGTCAAATTGAAATGAGTTACAGATTTATTCCTTCCCTCTCTATCTGTCTCATTAGCACTGCCTTATATGGCTCATGCTTCTCTGGTCATGTCAGGGTTGCATTTGCCACTGAAAGTCAACAGAGCTGCACATATCTATTCTGAAAGATAATCTTGATCATTTAAATGTGATGAATCCCATGAATGCAATGAAGATTCCCATCTACAAAAAGGATCATGAGGAGGACCTGGGGAACTACAGGCTGGTCAGCCTCACCTTGGTACCAGGGAAGGTTATGGAATAGGTCATCTTGAGTGAGATCACACAGCATATGTAGGACAGCCACAGGATCAGATCCAACCAGCATGGGTTTATGAAAGGCAGGTCCTGCTTGACCAACCTCATCTCTTTTTATGATCAAGTGACCCACTTGGTGGATGAGGGAAAAACTGTTGATGTACTCTACTTAGACTTCAGGAAGTCCTTTGACACTGTCTCTTACAGTATTGTCCTAGAAAAGCTGACAGCCATGGCCTGGAAAGGTCTTTGCAAGTTAAAGAACTGGCTGGATGGCTGAGCCCAGAGAGCGGTAGTGAATGGAGTTAAATACAGCTGGTGACCAGTCACGAGTGGTGTTCCACAGGGGTCAGTACTGAGGCCCATCCTGTTTAATATCTTTATTGATGGTCTGAATGAGGGAATCGAATGTACCCTCATGAAGTTTTCAGATGACACCAAATTGGGAGAAAATGTTGATCTGTCTGGGAGTAGGAAGCCTCTACAGAGGGATCTGGAGAGGCTGGAATGCTGGGCTGAGGCCAGTGGGAATTTCAGCAAGACCAAATGCCGCGGCCTGCACTTCAGCCAAAACAACTTCTGGGATCATTTAATCTGGAGAAGAGGAGGCTTGGGGGAGACCTTGTAACCCTCTACAACTCAGAGAATCATAGAATCTCCAGGGTTGGAAAAGACCTCTAAGATCATCCAGTCCAACCATCCACCTGTCACTAATATTTCTCACTAAACCATGTCCTTCAGTACCACGTCTAAAAGTTTCTTGAACACATCCAGGGATGGTGACTCCACCACCTCCATGGGCAGCCCATTCCATCACCTGACCACTCAAAGTGGTCTTTCTGAAAGGAGGAAAAGCTACCTGAAAAACCACCTGAAAAGGGATTGTGGAGAGGTGAGTTTCAGCCTTTTCTTCCAGGCAACTAGTGATAGGACTAGCGGGAATGGCCTCAAGTTGCAGCAGGGGAAGTTCAAGTTGGATATTAGAAAAAACTTCCCTGTAAGTGTGGTCAGGCAATGAAATGGGCTGCCCAGGGCAGTGGTTGAGTCACTGGCCTGGTGGTTTTCAAGAAACATGTAAATGTGCTACTAAGGGAACATGGTTTAGTTGCAACATTGGTAACAGGTGAATGGTTGGACTAGATGATCTTAGAAGTCTTTTCTAACCTTAGTGTTGATGATTCTGTGACTTTTTGAGTATAGTAAATATCTTTAATACAACTTTTGTAGCACTTGAAACTGAGCAGTTACTCACAGGACTTGTAATCTTCAGATTTTGAGAGCATTGTACTGAGCTTCTCTCCCTGGATTCTTTTTGATGCCATAGAGTCAGAACCTGAGAAAAGCTAGAGAAAAGATTAAAAACTTCTGGTCAGAGACCTCAGATCTTGGTGCAAAATCCATTCCATTAAACATTAGCACTATTGTAATTTTTAAAGGTGTTGCAAGTTAAGAATAGAATGTGTTCTGACCATACAGTAACAGATATCCTTGTCCCTGAACTGTTAACTCTACTGCTCCCACTGGAAAGCTGTGTTAAAGCTATTTTTCCATCGTAATTTCACAAAATGTAATCTGAGCCAAAGAAGCAATCATTTTATGTCTAGATTTTTATGAGTAACAACATAAGCATCCCATCTGAATTTTATGTTACACTTAGACCTCCTCATTGCAGTGGCAGTATTTTGTAATACACCACAGAGTATGCTTTATTTTTTATGAGGAAAAAAAAGCATTCAGCAAATTGAAATAAACTACCCAGGATGGCTGTCAGTTGCTGATGTGATAAAATCTGACCTGTAAATGTCATTTAAATCTTTTATCTAATTGTTTCCAGGATCAAAGGGAGAGAACCTATTCAACAGTAAAAACCAAGTCCACTTCAGCTTCTATTAATAATCTAAAGCCAGGAACAGTATATGTTTTCCAGATTCGTGCTTTTACTGCTGCTGGCTATGGAAATTATAGCCCCAGACTGGATGTTGCCACACTAGAAGAAGCCACAGGTAAACATTTGGATCTATGTGAAATTTCAGAAAAAAATAAGTAGTGGAAAAAATTATAGAGTCATGGGCAGTGTTATTAAAATCAGAAGAAAAAAAAAAAAGAAATTCTATGTGAGTGGATTTTGTCATTGTATTTTGAAGGATGAACTTCAATTAGTTAGTTTACCACTGAACTACAAATTGCACTCTCATAACTAGCCATTAATTTTGTCACATCTGTTTCTTTTTTTCTGATGCCTATCTAAAACAGAGAAAATTATATTGTTTTTATTTGAACACACATCTATTCCCTTCTTACAAGAGGTTATATGAGCTGAGTGACAGTGCTAGATTCTTCATTAACTGAGGAGAGAAAGGAAGAGCAGATTCAGCCAACGGAGGCTTCTCCAGGACATTTTTTCCTGTGTAATTTCCTAGGAAAGAAAACCAAAAACCTTTATACAGTTTTGTTTACATATGTGTTGTTTCAGATACATGTCTGTTCTTACTGTCTTCTGAGCTGAGCTTCACTTTCGTTTATAAATAGAGGTTTCAAAGACACTAGATTTCTCTAAGGCTCTTGTAGTAAGCAGTAAGCTGTGTAAAAACCAAAAAAACAAAAACAAAAACAAAAACAAAACCAGCAGTCTCCTTAAATCCTCACAAAGGAAAGTATGAAACCAAAGCATGAACTTGCTTGTACAGTACATCAAATTATCTGACAGGGAGATATTCTGGGAGAGCTTGCTCTTTCTTGGTGCCAAAACCAAACATGTACCACTGTTAGTCTAGAAATTTCATTAACGCATTTTTCACCACCCATTATGGATTTATGTTCATCCATACTTTCACATTTTGAGTCTTCAGAAGGAAACTCTTGCACCAGTGGGAGCTGGTAGCCATGAGGTAGCTGACGAGAACTGCCCATGTCTCTGGTAGAAAATTTGGTCATTTGGGTTTGAGTAATTTGCTGCAAGTTGACATGCCTAACAGGTCAGCCAGATTTGGAGCTGCGAATACATAGCCTACATGTTCAAAAGCTTCAGATACCAGCTCTGCTCTGTGCTTTATGCAGCATATCTAAGGTGCAGATACACACAATTACGTCTTAGTTAACTGCAGCTGGGTGTCGCCTGAATTTGTGGGTATATTTAAAAAACAGTAGTTAGGTCTTAATCCTGCTTCCAGGCAGGATATGAAAATTATCAATAAGAAGTAATAGCACACACCTGATAGACTTAATTGAAATAGTGATAATCATAATAGTAGCAGTAAAATATTATGACCAATGTTATTACTTCTGTCTGATAGCATGCTTTTCATCTGTAGTGTTCTTTACATAGGCAGTATTCTGAGTTACTGACAGAAGTAATTAAAAAAAATTAATTGAAGGCTTTCACAATCTGTCATAGATTTCTACTAATTAACCATAGATATTTAAAATTATTTGACCAAAATGTTTCCCCAAAATGTCATTAATTACATGAGTATTTTCTTACTGCGTGTAAGCATACTAGGAGCTGCTAAGATGAGCAAAGATCATTTCTGAGATAAGCTTTAAAGAAATCTAGTATCTTCACTGGAGTTTGATTAACTTTTGGAATATTAAAAAATCCTAGAATAAATGTATCACTGAGCCTTTTGCATCATGTACCCTTTTTCTTAGTCCGGGTGATGAGAAAATACATATAAATCAGTACATACATGGCCAGTATGTCTACAAGATTTTTTCTCTTCTCAAAGGCTAGCCTTGTGTTTTGACATTCTATGTCATCTGCTTTCACAAAAGAAAATTTCAAAAGTGGCATATATTCAGTATTCTTGAGAGGAGATTAAAGGATGCATTTCCCACCAATGATAAACAACTCCTATGTTCCATATATAATTTTCAGAAATAAATAAAATGTTGGTAAAAAGATAGCAAACTTAATAAATTATTTTAGAATTCTCATGCAAATAAGAATCTTTGTTTCTCGTATTTTATTTGTAGTTTTATCAGATCTGGCAGGTTAATAAAATTAGGCTTGTATTACCATTTAATAAGAAGAACTTTAGTGAAATATACTGCACTGCACAAGTAAGCAGTAAGCACGTGTTACACTACAGCTAAGAGGCATTCTTTTCTCCTTATTCCAGTGACTTTCTGAATGTGGCTTTAAAACTATCAGAGTATTTCAAATATATATAGTGACAGTGCTCAGCCATCACAGTTTGCTAGCCCTGTTGCATACCCAATTTCACCTGGTATTTCAGCAGTTTAGCACCTCTTGGTTAGTGCTGTTGGTTTTTGTATTGTGATCAAAACTGCGTGGCCACTTCTCAGTATTTGAGAAACTATGTTTGTCATATAACCTTATATCTAAAATATTCATATTTAATACCTGTATCCATACATATATTCATATATTGGACAGTATATACATATTTATCTAAAAAAAAAAAAAAAGAAACATTATAAAGCAGAAATGCTTTATGAAGGCAGGGTATTTATGTTCTATGCTATGTTTGCCTCAGAACCAAGTATCTGAATAATTGCATTTTGTTTTTGGAACCACTGCTGTTTATTAGAGAAAGAAGTCCCCAAGGAAGAAAATACACATCCAAAGAAGGCCAATTAAGTGGTCATTTTACCTTTTGATCCACTAAGTTAGTTGAAAGATACCTTAAGTCACTTTATTGTTGAAATTTTCCTGCTCAGTTCATCAAGTATTTTCTGCAGCTCATACGTTTCAGGTTGTCTGCATGAAAAAATGTTGATGAAGAAGTAGCACAGCTTTTACAGCTAATCTTTTTTTAATCTTTCAGATACTTGGGTATACATTCCTCATCCCTTTAATCATGTACTTAGAAGGTAGTCTTGACTCTTAAAGTATGCACTGCTTCATTCCTTTGGATAAACAGATATCACACTGTCAGATTAGATGTCACCTGTAGTTGCTCCCTCTCTTGCCTACTGAGTCCGAGCACAGCTTAAATGGAGGCAAGGACAGAATTCTCTGTCTTGCTGATGTTTCCCTGCCACTGCCACTGTGGCAACACCACTGGATAGCAACCATGCCATCTGCACCCCAAAATCTTTCTTCTCACAATACTGTTACATCTTTATTTCTGCCAGACCCCATTCCAGAAGTCAGAATCTGAATTGCACATAAGCCAAGTGACAGCATGAGTTCACAACACAAACAGGAGAAGCAGCACACATACATGAATAGAGGCAGATGTCTCAGACTGCTGTCACTAGATTCTTACCAAACCATGCCCACAACCAGACCTTTTTTTTTGTCCAAATATGTAAAAGTACATCATGAACTACATCCCACCTGTCTTGCCAGTTGGACAGTTAACTCTGCCCCCAACGTTTTGTAGAGCCCAAATAACATCCTCGGCTTGCCTCCAGAATGTGCTGGTATCCAAAATCTTGAGGCAGTTATGCAGAGCAACCCACTCACATATGTCAACCTCTGTGCACTCAACTTGGCTGCTAGATTAGGTGACAAGCTCAAGTGGGTGTTATTCCAGACTCTGTTAGATGGATACAACTTCACATACTATCCACTGGGATAAGATGCTACTTCTTGACTTCCAAGTAAGGTTTCCACAAGAGTTACAAGAAGAAACAAAAAAGTTTTAGGAAATTTTGCATAAACTCAACATTCCTATGTTTGAGGCTGTGTTGTTTGATGGGCAGTCAATGTTACACAAGAACTGAATTGTATCACTTGTGCCCATATACTCCTGTACAAAAGTACAGTAACTTCCTGAATGTTGCAGAAATGGGATATGTGCAGGCCTTTGGTAGCACCTTGCTGATCTCAGTATCTCAGGTGGTTATACTTAACTCAAAAATAAACATTTGTTCTTTTCACTTAAGGTCCAGTGTGAATAATGAGATATTCCTCACCTGCATTGTGTAGAACATTGAGAAATTATGAAGTTTCTTTGGGAAATAAAACTAGGGGAGAAGGAAATTTCATTTCAACACAGAAGTGCTCTTTTATGCTGTTTAACAGAACAAGAGGATTGTTATTTTAGGGTGGGAAGCAGATTGATGTTGGTCAGTTTACTTCTCCTACGACAGAGCAAGGAAAGGACTAGTGGGTTTGTTTCAGTGGAAATGTATGAAAACTGCAAGAGGAAGATTCTGTGGAATTCATAAAATCTTCATCTAACTAACAGGACTTAATCAATTAACTATATTAACATACCATCTACAGTTTAGTTAATAAGCTGTCAGTATTTTTTTTTTAAACCTCTACTGCTTTCAAATGGCTCACACTTCCATAGTCCCTGCCTCATTATCACTGCCTGATGTCTCTTCCTTTATTCTCAGCCTCTTGGGCCAGGCCTGATCCTCACTGTTATAGATAAGCATAGCTCCATAAAGTTCGGTAGAACTGTGCTCATTTAAAGCAGCTGAGTATAGGGCTACCCTCATTAAATGGGTGGCAAGTACAACGTTTAACAAATTTTGAGGTTTCTCAGGCTATGTATTTACACCCTCAGTTTAAATTAATGTGACATGCATACATTTGCATATATTAATAACAATAACATAACTGAATAAAAAGAGCAATAGTGTGTGGATATTTTAGCATGTAAAATCTCTGAAGCATGGAGATTTCCATTTTTTGTGTGTGGAAACACTTCTTCATTGCTAACAGAAACAAATTTTAAGTGATAATAACAATTTATAATGATTAATAGTAATGAGAAATATGCTGAGTCTGTGTGTTGATAGATAATGTTTCATCTTAAAAATTCAGATACCACTTCTTAGTAATCAGATCAAAGTCATTTCAACCAGTTTTAGGGGTGAGGCTAGAAGTGAAGCGCTTCAGCATTCATTCACCTTATAGTCTCCCTTTTCGGGGATGTCTTCCTTTTAGGAAGGAGTAAATCACTGAGCAAAGCAGAATAAGATGCAGCAGCAGGATGTTTAAATCTGGCTTTCAGGAAATGGTTGTACCACTTTGAGCAATTACAGCATAGCTCCTTTTTGTTCCCCATTGATGGTCAGCATCTGGATGAATTTCTGATAGAGGCCTTTCATTATATTAACTGCATCAATTTAATAGTCTTAGGCAACTGAAAAAGTAAACTCATCATCTGCAATTCATTAAGGTCGATTCAATTTTTTGCAGCTCTTTTGCACAAAATAATTTTAAGCTAATCTCTGCTCTTTGCCCTGTTTGCAGCCACTGCTGTTTCCAGTGAACAGAATCCTGTTATTATCATAGCTGTAGTTGCTGTAGCAGGAACCATCATTTTGGTCTTCATGGTGTTTGGATTCATCATCGGGCGAAGGTACTGTGCCTCACATAGGCATGAGCACATTTAGGATGTTAATTTGCAAATATGAAATGGAACTCGTGGTTACTAAGAATATTTTTTTTTGTTTAAATCTCATCAATTATACAATTTATCCACTTTAGCAAGACACTCTTAAATCAAGATGCTCTTTCAGTGCTATGTGAATGTGCTGTAAAAGGAACCCTTAGCACATTACTTATACTCCTCAAAATTCCTCTTTCTGTTTAGTTTCTCTCACACAGAGAAGCCAGACACTTTATCTGATCAGCCTTTAAATGACTTTGCATTCAAGAAAAAGAGGCACAGTAAGGTTAAGAATACCCTCATGTAAAGTTGTGTTCTACTTTCAAGTTCTTTAATCCTCCGTTTTATCCATAGAAGCTTTTCACAAGAACAAGGTTCTTTAGGACCTGTCCCAACTAGTATTTGATACAAAAGCCTTTTGATTACAACTGTTCATGATTTATTTAAACCTCTGCTGTCAAGAGAATTATAGCTCAAACTTTCAAAGGGCCTACAGGAGTTAGATGCTGATGGCCTAAAAATCCCAACCCAAAGAACTGATGTTGTCAGGACTTCAGATGTGAGAAAGTAAATCATTATTTACCAGTAAAACTGACATCTTTCTTTTCAGGCATTGTGGCTATAGCAAAGCTGATCAGGAAGGGGATGAAGAGCTTTACTTTCATTGTAAGTGTTCTGCTTTTTTTCTCCCTTTCAAAAATTCCCAACTGCATTACTGTAGGCAATACTAAAATAGCATTCTGTGAAATGCAAAGTTTAAAGAAATTCAAAAATGCTATGTAAATAGCAAGTGAAAAGTTAAGCACTGTAAAAATGTGACCTACAGAAAAAGAATGCTGATTTAAGTCAGCATTGCTCATACAGTTTTATTTTTACATACGCATATGATAAACTATTTTTTTCATTCAGTGTTTTTTGATTGGTTGCTTTGAATATGTTTCATACTGTCCTAATGATTACTTTGAGATGCAGTATTTGAGAGGTCTTTGACTAAATTATTATATGATCTTTACCATAGGCAAACTTCAGATTAAGAAAGTGACGGTTACTGTATCACTCCATCAGTTCTCAGAAGCTGTTTGCCATTACTGTAAATACAATAGAATCAATATTTACAACAGCATTCTTTAAAAAATACGTAATGAAAAGAAAGATTAACTATTTCACTACTGTTCTGTGTTCTAGAATCACAAACATTGTAGCTTTTGTCAATCAGCTTATAATCTGTACAAGAAAGGTAGAAAATAATAATGGGATAAGACTTATTTATCATGCGCTTTGCAGAACAGCTGATGTAAAGAGTTCATCAAAGACCTGATGTGACTTAAATGTTGCTAATGTAGGAGTGATAGTTTTGAAATTTGTGTCTCACAGATGCATTATGAGGTTTTCACATCTTCAGAAGAGCTACTGCTTTCACTTTTTAAATCCCCATTATGCCCTTGAAGGAAAGGGTCAACTGTGTAGTCTTATATTTGAGCATATAAACAAAGGGAGTATGCTAGGTAAATAATCCCTTACCTCATCTCCGTTATCTATGATGTTTTTTGTTTAAGTGATAGTGTAAACAAATTAACATGAAAGCTGACATTTAATAGTTGATCTAGAAACTGTGAGAAATCTTTATTTCTCTTATTTTATTTTTGAGAAATCTGGTTATCCAGAAAATCAGTCAGGACAGTTAGCATACGCAGTTTTTAAAAAATCATAGCACCAAATGTAAGTCATTTTTACCAAGACATTTTTCAATCATCTGTTGATTGACAACCTATTATTTAATTTTGTTTGATACCGATAAGCAGAAGAAGATGGAACACGGTGCTTTGTTAACTGGTTTACAAAGCTGTGAACAGTATTGTGGTGTCTTTCTGCTCCAGGACTGCTAGGCTACCTTCTTACATGTAGAGACACCACACTGGATTTTCAAAAACTTAAACACTTAACACAAAATTTGCAAGTAGCTATTTTTATAATGAGTTTTAAAGTACTGCTTTTAATAGAATATCATATCTGTTACTTCTATCCACCTGAATTTTTGGTGATCTAAGTACTACATTTAAAGATTAAAAACAGTAGAGGAATTTACTCAAGCTTCCTCCTACCTTCTCCTTCACTGTCTTCAAATCCATTCCAGCACTGTTTTACGTTGGTATTCTGTGATAGCCTTGGCCTGTCAAAATGTTCTATGACAACCTGAATAAAGAACCATCAGAGGACCATTTGAGATTCACAAGGTTACCTCCAGTCCAGGCCTCTTATTAGAAATGCAATGAGGATATCTCATTCTCCAACTCCTTGCCTGAAAGCATTATTATAGAAGTTTAATCTATTGTTTTATTCTCTTTTCTTTGTTGTTGTTTTTTTTAATAAACGTTTATATTTTTAAAAATCTGAAGCATTGTCAATACAATCGAAGGAACATTTATTTAAGTACGTAGTATCCCAAGCAATAACATCTGGGCAAAATCTTGAATAATTTTTCTATGTGCAAATTTATTAGGTTCCTCAATTACTTTAGCTTTTTCCTTCTTAGGAGTTTTTGATTGTTTGGTTTTGTCAGTAATGTAATCTGACATGTAAAAACATGTGACTACTGAGCTATTTTTCAGTATTTTTATATTTAAAATATTTTATGATCAATTAAGAGATTACAAAGCAGCCATAAATAATTTATGTTTTGTATTGACTTTTGATCCAATTCATGTATATCAGTGCATCAACCAGCACTGGAACATTATTGCTTTTCCATATTGAGTTTTAATTTGCTGATTTAATTAAAACCGAGAACTGTAATCCTTGAAAGCCAAATTAATTTCATAAAAATTGCTTGGTTAATAGATTTTAAGGTTGCTCTACTTTCACTAGAAGTTTCTGCTTTTAAAAGAAGAGCAAATAATTTTCTTGTATCAGCAGGAAAAAGAAAACACTGCATGCTGGCCAGAGCACTATGCTGCCTGAGTTTCACTCAGAGCTGTATTGGAAAATGAGGTAGCAGAACTTGAGGTGCTGCATTTTATTCACTTAGGTAGTTGGGAGAAGTAATAATTGTTCCACAGGGTCTGCTTTCCCTTCCTGTACCTTTATACATTGATTACAAGTGTTGTGTTCATATTGTAGTGCAAGACACCCACCTAAGGATATAAACTCTAGGTGTTGTTTAACTTGGCTTCTGCCAGAATCTGGAAATACATTCAGTAGTTTAAGCAAATTGAAGTAGGTAGAGGAGCCTTTCAAATCCCCCTAGAAAAGAGAGATAATGTAAAGAAATGCTGTTTACTCAACCTGGGAAAAGAGGATAAGCTGTCCTTACACAGATACGAAATTTTCACCTCCTTTATAGCTTCCCCCCATCTTACTTTACTTTTACTCCCACTCAGGCCTTGTGTTTTGTTCCACTGAATATTATTTAATGTTTATTCTTTCACTCGGAGGAGTAGGTGAAAATGCTAATGTTAGTCATTTTTAAAGCTGGGATTGTGCACTTGTGTCAGCATGCTTGTAGATGATTCCTAAACCTAAGTTGCCTCTTGGAGCGGCTGACTCAGACACTGTGAAAGCAGGCTCATTCTTCCAAGAAGCACTCTGCATAATGAAATTCCTGGGCTGACTGCATAATAAGTGCCTTTGCTTCATCACAGTCATGCTTTCTTACATCATTACAGTTAAATTTCCAGGCACCAAAACCTACATTGACCCTGAAACCTACGAAGACCCAAATAGAGCTGTCCATCAATTCGCCAAGGAGCTAGATGCCTCTTGTATTAAAATTGAGCGTGTGATTGGTGCAGGTAAGGCTGTTGTGGCTTCCTTATTCAGCTGTTCCATTTAGCCAGGATAGAAACTCATACATCATAATGACAGGCAAATAATTATACCTCAACTACAGAAGAACTTTTTTTGCATTCACCAGAGTGTTTAAGAGCATTGAAGCTACACTCGCTTCTAAAATGTAAAAACAAACAGGGAAAAAAAGAAGAAAACAGACACAAAAGAGCACCAATAAGTACATGAAGAGTTTTGTTTGACAGTGAAGGGCTGTGAGTTTCTAATTTCTCTATCTGCTGTTTAGAATGCATTTTTTTTGGGGGGGGGGGAAGTAATTTTTCATTTATTATTTACTACCAGAGTAAATGAGTTAGGCATGATTACAAATTCTTCTTGCTTTCCTGTTGCAAAAGGGTTTTTTGGCCTCTCATTTTTTCTTCACGAGTATAAGGAAAACTGGCTTCAGCACAAAATCTTACGTGCAGACTAGGAAGGTCTTATTTCTGTATAACAAAATCCTCCCTAAGGCTGTTTTCTGTTCTGCCATTTTTCTTTTTGATATTTTATGAATACAAAAAGTTATTGTTTAACTTCTCGTGACTGATTGTAATTGCACCAGCATTATATTGCTTTTCTTTCTCTTGAACTCTCTACCACCTACTTAAGCCATGGTGTTCATGCTCTAAAAAAGCAGTTTCATTTGTTTGCATTAATAAGATACGTGACATTTTTATTGCACTACTCTATGTAGTGAAATTAAATTTCTGTGGGTAAGAAAAATATCAGATACTTTAGATTCCTGGAGGAAATGTTCTTTTGCTTTCCTGTTGTTTATAAAAGTATTAGTAGAATACTTTTTAAATCATCCTGTAGTTTGGCATGACTGTAAATTACATAGTGCAGTATTATTTTAAAAAAAGAAGATTAAAGATCCCTAACTTAAGCTGTTTTAGCAGAAAAATCTTTACACTTAGACTTCACATTTTTAAAGTAACCTCACTCTTGTTGAATCATGTCTTTATCAAGGACGAGTACCATTGTAATTAACAACACTGCTTGAGAAAATTACTATTTCAGATGAGTAAGAGCATAAGAATCCCTAGTAATTTTCTGTGATGCTAGAATGGCAACATCACTTCTAATAAACATGCAGTATACAAGATTTAAAATCTAGATTAGCGCAGAAAAAATTACAGTTTTATCTTTTGCTTTGAGCTAAAAAAACTATCAGCATTGCAAGAGTTCAGAACATCATGATTTGTTCATTTGGACTTTCTGAAGCCCTCTGAGCAGAATGCTGAAAATGCTTTGCTTGCAAAAAAGATACAATTTAAGACACAAATATTTTCAGTGTTATAGCAGAAGAAATCCACTATGTTAATGTTGTTGACAGATTAATTTATTTTTTATTTTAATTAGTAAAACTGATAGCAAAAAAACTTGTGTCAGCAGTCATTCTGAAGAAAATTATTTACAAGTACTGTGGTGGAAATATATTGTGTAGGGTTTTTTTTTCAATGTCTTTAACCTCTGAATGTAGGGTGAAATGAAATCTAATCTTGGTACAACAGAACATTAAAGAGTAAAAGAAGCAGCTGAAACTTGTACATCAAAGAAGAGTGTTACTCCTAGTGACAGCACCAGAAAAGCCACTTGGCAGTCTCAATGAGTACCACCAAGGCTGGCTACCTCAGCTGTTAAGTAGTGCCATGTCTCTCTCAGACAAGTAGGGTGCAAGTATGTTTGTGCTCAATTTGCATGAGGGCTATGTTTTTTACTTGCCAACATTTTCATTATCATCCTGCTGTAACCACCTTTCTGATACAGATTATGGCACCCAGTGTGTTGAGTCTTTGTTCATATTGCAGATCCTTTGTTGTAGCCTGCTCCTTGTTGACATGTTGAGCTAGTGGATGTCAGCTGTGCAGCATTCACACCCTTGTCATATTTTCTGGGTCCATTTTGGGCAACATTTCAGCTAAATATACTACTTTGTTGGGAATAAAAGAAGTTATTTGGCTAGGGTACTGTCCTGATTTGCCTGAGTATGAGTGATCTGCTTCTGGAAATCAATCAAAATCAAATCTCAGAAGCTGGAAAGGATTTAAGCCTCAGTGCCTTCCATACCAAGTATCCCAATTATCCGGCACTGAAGTATCACATATAAACACGTACATATACTCATGTCTTATTTTCAGTGGATTCGTTGATAGTCATCCACATCACTAATGAAGTGCTGGAGGAAGGTTAAGGCACTAATCTAAGGACGAGTGATTCATCAGCTGATTAATTCGTATGTTCCTGCCTCATGATGTTCATAGCTGTGACTTAGATGTTCATACCATAACTCCATTGCTTGAGTATAGTTGAGCCTAAGGCCTCATCTGTTCAGGGAAGAACAGCATCCTCTATCGGACTGATTAGCTTAGATACATTACTGTGTTAACAATGGTATTTGGAGTTGATTGAAGCTAACCTTAATTCAGCTAGCATAGGATGGAGAGAGAGGAATTTGGTTATATATGCAGTCATCTCCAGTGAGATCTGCAAAACTGGCAATTCTAAGTGAAGATTTGCCCAGACAAGTCGGTAGGAAATATGGTCTGGCCAAAGTTCTACTCTTCTGGACTTGAGGTGAGGCCCAGGTGCTATTGTTAAGTGGGACCTGCTGTTGGGAGTGTCAGGAAAGCAGTAGCACTGGAACAGTGATAGTGTCTCAAACAAGATTTCTTAGCATTTATAAATTTGGACAATTAAGAATCTGTCTACATCCATAGGCACTTTCCAAGCAAACTCCCTCCGCACTGCCTGTTCCTATCCCAGCAGGTTTCTCAGGACTTTAGCTTATATCTCAAAAGGATTTTCTAATCAGTCTATGTCAGTCTTTCCTAATTCTATCATTATTTTTTTAGCTCTCATCCTAAAACATGTCTTAAATGTAGGTGTGTCTGCATACTTCTGTATATTCAGTAGCTTAATGTTAAGACATTCCACAGGTATGCTAGAGGTAAATGTTAGATTTGACTAGATTTGAGGGAGGAACTTGACTCTTCTTCTCCCATAATCCAGATAAAGTTGCAAACTGCCTGACTACTAGATACTCTGCAGTGAATCTTTTCTTTCTGTAAGGAAGTATTTTGATTTATAAGTAAATTATGTTAGCACCATATTCTTCTGAATGTCCCAAGAAACTTTTCTTTCTGGCTACAGAACAGGGATTCCTCTTTTTCTCCTTACTGACACTGCTGTGAGGCAAGGGACAGTCCCTAAATCTTTTGCAGTCTAAATAATAATGAGACATGTTTATTGACGTTGAGTCCTACATTTCATGTATGTCAATGCACTTTCCTGTCCAATGGAGTCCATTTACTTCTCTCCTAAATTATGGTTGCTGAGACTTTTTTTTTTTAATTCTTGCAGACTGTTTGACCATTTTTTTCACATGCTTCTTCAAGTTGCAATTATCATTTAATTTAGGAACCTTTTACAGAATTTCAGCATTTGCTTGTGTTTGCTTAATGTAACAAAAATATTATAATTCACACCTTTCATTTCATAATCTGCAAAGTAAATTATCCTTCTTGAAAGTAATAATGTAGTGCTTCATTTAACACCATAACAATGTTAAATTAAAAGCAGCTTTGAAATAGGTGCCTTTTAAAAGGAAAAAAAATCTAACAATAGTGATGAAACCAACTAGAACAGAAGGACATTTTTGCTTAGAAATTGGTTTAGTGTTTTTGTAATATTATTTTCAAAGAAACTTTGTTTTTATTTCCTATTTTTGAAAAAAAAAAAAAGCAACAAATTACTAAGAAGTGTTCTACAAAGGTTGAGATAGCAGAGCTGTAGATTGGTTTAACTTGACGTGTTTGCTCTGCTATGTATTCACTCCGCAATTAATGTAGAGCACGTGCCTGACTTTGTCTTCCTAAGTAGTCCATTTAAAATATGAATATTCATATGTTAAATTTAAACACACACTTAAGCAGCTAGTTGAATAAAGGCCTGTGAAGAATATTGATGTTATAGTCAGAGTAATCTCGTGTTGATCTACTTCATTTTAGGAGAGTTTGGTGAAGTGTGCAGTGGGCGTCTAAAGCTTCCTGGCAAGAGAGATGTTGCAGTAGCCATAAAAACCCTGAAGGTTGGCTACACTGAAAAGCAAAGGAGAGATTTCCTGTGTGAAGCGAGCATCATGGGACAATTTGACCACCCTAATGTTGTTCACTTAGAAGGGGTCGTTACCAGAGGTAAGCAGCAGCTTGATCTGTCAGTCAGATAACAACCTAATGGCAGAAATTACTTCAGTTTATTCATGGTCAAAGATTTAAATTATAAATAGACTGCACCGTCCTAATGGATTTTCTCCTGATGTGTAACTAACTAAAACAATACCTACTTTATGCTACAAGCTGAGGAAAAAAATTAAGATGCGTGCATGATTAAAAGATGAAGTACTTTGAAATACATTATTTTTCTAGTTTCATTTAGCCTCAAAGACCGTGCAGAGAGATAAGGTTTCTTACGTCCTTTTATATTATCTGAAGTGTCATTATTCCAGAGTCCTGTTCACACAGCAGGAGCCAGGAGAACACACTGACATTTTGATTTGTACAGTTTAATTTTGTGAATCATGACCACATTCCATGCAGACATTTAAGAACTTATTAGAGCTCAAAAACAGTGCTGGAGGCTTCTGAAATACTCGCGTCTCTACAATTCAGTCCTTCAAAGAAATAACATGTTTTATCAAAAAAAGGCAGTCCATTTTTATTACAGTTTCTCAAAGAAAATGTACTTTCATTTTTTTCAGGAAAACCAGTCATGATTGTAATAGAATACATGGAAAATGGGGCATTGGATGCATTTCTTAGGGTAAGTAGCAAAATGAAAATATAGAAAAACATACCTTAAGTTCTTTTTTTATGTTTGCATTTGCATATATTTATGTGCATACACTCATAATTTTAATACAATAAAAGGCCTTTCCAGGTTGAAATTGAATTTGTCAAATACTAGCAGTTCTTGATCTTCTTTCAGCAAAGGTATATCAGAAATCAGACGATCAAACAGGATCATATGGAAAAGTTCTATTTAAGTGATTTAATGTGGTATAGAAATGGTTGAACTTATTACTGTCACCAACTGATACTTGAAGCTCAATTTTCTACCTTTTTTTTTAGTTTTTCAACATGGCAGAAATGAACAAACAAGAATCCCTAAATGAGCTATGGTCATGTTTAAGAGAAGAACAAAGGAAAAAGATAAACAAGTTCAAAAACATTTAGAGTTTATGGATGTATGTTCTGAACCAGCCAGTTCTTATTCCTTATTGGCTGTACAATGTAAAACAATGTACAACACCCTATAGAGAATGGAAATAAATATTATACATACATACATACATATATATATATATATGAATTTCAAGCAATGAAAAAAACATTGTTTACTTGGGTTCTAAAAGTATACAATTCTAATTTTCTTGACAAATAAAATTATTTTAAGAGATGAAGAACATAAAGGCAAACTATAAAGAGTTGGTTCTTAACGTATGCTTTCTTAAGAAAGACTTGCCATGAGTTAGTCAGAATTTTATTGGGGTTGGTGAGTTTTGTTGTTTCTAGTACATGATCTACTCATACATTTCTAAACTGGACGTACTGCTTTATGTCTGAAACAAAACGTATCTCGGCATTTGAAGTGCTTAACCCTAAGATGAATTGCCTCATAGGTTGTAAATTACTAGAAAGCTTAAGTTATAAAACTAATTCTTATTTCTATTCTCAGCTATACTAACAAGTATTACTGTTCTTTTTTTACCTCTAGAAACATGACGGGCAATTTACAGTCATTCAGCTGGTGGGAATGCTGAGAGGAATTGCTGCTGGAATGAGATATTTGGCCGATATGGGATATGTACACAGGGATCTTGCAGCACGCAATATTCTTGTCAATAGCAACCTTGTTTGTAAAGTATCAGACTTTGGCCTTTCCAGAGTTATAGAAGATGATCCAGAAGCTGTTTACACTACTACTGTAAGAGAAATTTATATTTTTTTAGTCATTTAGAGGTGTGGTTACTGAGAAGCATATATTCTGGCAAGCAGAGGGAAAAGAAATACATTAATTCCTTGAGAAATGGAAAAACAGTGAAATGGAAGATGGTCTCTGCAGAAACCTGACTCTGAGTTTGATATTTTTACAAGAGTGTGTATATTTATTTAGTAGAGATCTAAATATTTTGTACAGTATTTTCATTATTCCCTTCCTTGTGATTCTCTGTTTGAACAGATATAGAAGTTTTAATCATGGAAAGGTTAGTCTTCTCACCTAATGTGAGTCAATTAAAATATTTGTAGGGTATTATTATTTTTCAGAGTAGATTTTATCTCACCAAAAAGTTGACTAGCTTGAGGCAAGATTGTGACAAAGCTAAACTCTCGTGTTTTCCCTTGCTTTTGGGTGGGATGCTTTTCTTAAGTAACCATTCATCAGGCACACTATGCTCTTTATTCTTTTGTTGAGCCAGCTTCCCTTTTCCACCAGTGAGGCCTCACACTACCTATTTTCTCATGCTGATGGAAGGAGGGGCCCCTGGAATCTGCTCTGACAGGCACAGGGATCTGGGAAACTACAGAGGTATTCGTGGGTGTCACTCCTGCCACTGGGCCCTGACTGGGATCCTGGTTTTAAAGTGCCAGACTGAGATTTCAGAAGAGCCATATGACAATTCTGTGGGACTTATTTGCGCAGAATGAGATTCCCTTCACTTAGCTTCAGTTACCCAGGAGTTAAATGTTGAGCCCCTTAAAATCAGTGGAGAAGCACTTGCAGAGAAATGCACCCAACTTAGCTTAGACAGGTGCCTACATTTTTACAGTCCAAGTGATTAAGAGCTTAAGACTCTTAAAAACTCTGCAATCAGTAAAATATGATAGATTGTGTAAGTACAGACTTTGATGTTTTGATGTTGGTAGGAATAATTATAAATGTAGACTAAGAAAGATGATGTGGAAATTTTGTGGGAGAAAAACACTTTCTTCTTTTTTTTTAAATAGGGTGGAAAAATTCCAGTGAGATGGACAGCTCCAGAGGCCATCCAGTACCGCAAATTTACATCAGCTAGCGATGTGTGGAGTTATGGAATCGTTATGTGGGAAGTAATGTCTTATGGAGAACGGCCTTACTGGGACATGTCCAATCAAGATGTAGGTCATACTTTGTAAGAACACGTGAGCACACAAATATTACATATTTTAAATGCACACACATATTTCACCACACATGAATGTAATTTTATTTTAGGAATAATATTTATCAAGAGACAGTAGGGTTTTTAAAAAGAGAAAAAGTTGAAGAGCTTTGTTTTTCACCTAAATCTATAAATCTTTCTTTTTCTACATGGAAGCTATGTTTTTTGTCCCAATTTTAAAGTACAATCGGAACATCAAAAATAGTAATATATGTGTTTCACCTTATTATACTTAAGCATAGAAGGAACTAATTTTTTCCAATGAAAAATTAATTCTGAGGTTTCTGACCTCAGAACAATGATTAATCAGTTGGAAAAAGTTGTTAAAAATCTGAGTGGCAGTTAATGACCTACTTTGGCATTTTAAAGTTAATTATGCTGATTTCACAATATCTTTGTTTGCTTAAAATATGACCTAGAATAACAGGTCAGCAGTAATAGAACAGATGGGTGTTAATCTTGGTTTCTGACAAGACTAACTATTAATATAGAAAGTATACACAGAAAAGCTGTGCAGGTAAGAAAAGTGTCAGAATGATTCACATTTATATTTCTTTGGGTCAGGGGCTTGAGATTCTTTTTTATTATAATTATTATTTTATTTTTTCATTGAATGATAGACATTGAAGTTTAAAAAAATGATAAAAGTGTAAATGATGAGTCAGTTTGGCACAGTGCAAAGTTGTTAATATTTGACAGGACTCAGTGTCAAAGATTTCATGGACTGTCAAAATATAGGCAAACAAGTCCTTGGGGCAGAGAAAGAGAAATATTTACATTCCCTAGACACCCAGTAGATTTTCATTTCTTTTGACACCTTCCTTCTGTACTAGATTCAAACATAAAAGAAGTCTGACAGGAATATAAGATGCCTCAAAGGCAAACCTTACCTATCTTTCAAGGAACAATAAGGAAAACTTTTAAATAAGGGGGAAATTCCATTATCTTCTGTCCTTCTTGATAGATTCAAGAAAGTATTTCTTCTATAGAAAACTGCAAGTAAAGCAAATAAATTATAATTCTCATAAAATAGCTAATTACAGTTTCTCACCATTTCATCTATTTTTAACATTTTATATAATAATATTCAGTGGCATGTAAATAAAAGATGCATTGATGGTTTGGTAAAATAATATCAAATATTTCTGTATGTTTTGATCTCTATAAACACATCCTGAAACATGCCTTGCAAAACATGCACACATCCGATCAACTGTATAAAAAAATCCATGGTGCAAAAATGTGCAATCATCATTTTGTTTTTTTTTTATTCTTCTTCACAGTTATCAATGGGAGTACTTAACTGGAAGCAAAAATACTCAGAAATACTAAATATGTCTTTTCTGACTTTACATATACGCCCAGGCAGTTTATATGTCTTAAGTACATTGTTTTGTTTAAATGTGGATGAGGATGTACACATGGATGAGATCAGATCTCTGTCTAAATTTGCATCTTTTGAAGACAGCTGTTTAATCCCACCCCTCTTCCTTTAAGTCATTGTTTTAGAATGACAGAGAATACAGATTATTGTTGCAATATCTTTTTAGGTTTATACTGTGCTAGTAATGGGTGCCTTCAAATACTTTACCTTCTACACGTTTTTTCGTGTGCTTCACTCTGTTCTCCTATTAGAGATGCCAGTGTTTGCTAGTTCTAGCTTTTACTAGTGCTAGTGTGGATTAATTCTTCAGAAAAGGGTAGGAGTTTAGATTTACTTTTTTTATAATTATTTGCTGCACTCCTGGATTTATTATCAACAATAATATTTTATTATTATTACTGTATAACCAGAAACAGTGTGATAACCACAAACCAAACATTTCATTGTCCCACTACCCTTAATTTTTCTATGTTCTTTGTTAGCAGCCAACACAGATATTGAACAGGCCTGACTCTCTTTGAATCGACTTTACATTCTCAGATAGCCAGATTATGAGGGAAGCATAATTGATTCTCAGCAGTACTCCCTCTTTCTCTCTCCCTACTCCACTCCTATTTATTTATTTATTTACTTACTTACTTGCAAAAGCAGAATTCAAAAAACAAATTGTGGCAAGCGCAGAGAATATAAATCAGTTCCATTAGTAAGAACTCCAGCTGTGCTCTTTGTAGCTTCGCTTGTTTAAAAACATATATGTTCCTGAATCCATTTCTTTATTTCTGAATACTGATTTCTTGAACACCACCCCCAACTTTCTAAGCAGAATAGACACTGGTGTCCTTCAAATGGTCTCAGTTTTGTAAAAACTTCTAAACAAGAACAAGCAAAAACACCCATACACAGCTTTCCTTATCAGTATTTTGGAATCTTTTAACAGTGTTTTAGGTGTTTCCAGCTATTGCATCCATCTGCAGATAACTCATTCATTTATGTCTCCAAGTTTCATCCTTCATGTTCATTTTGCTCAGAATACACATCAAAGAAGCTGATTCTGTGGTGTCCCCAGAGCCTTTTAAAAATATCATCACCTTGATTCCTCTCTCTCTCTAGTTTCTTTTCAGTCTGTGGTGAACATGGGAAAATTGTGTTCGTGTATTCATCATCCTTTACTAGGATCAAATCTGCTATTTCTAACTTTCTTGAGTAATTTGGTGTTTGTTTTGCTATGGGGATTATCAACGTTTTCACTGATTGTTTCTGCATGCTGACCCCTTAAATAACTGCTTCATTTTAATAAATCGTAGATACTACCTTCTATCTTTTAGAAGAACTTTTCTTAGAAATTAATGATTTACATTTCATATCATACCAGCTTTCCTGTACACACTGTAGCTTATTTTTAACTTTCACTTCACTGTTACTCATGATTGTGAAGAGAAGTTCTTTTATTTTTCCTCTTAATTCTGTTGCAAAAGATCTTACATTTTACTTTTAATGGTTTGGGTTTTTTCATTTTTAGTATTGTTCTTTCAATTTCCATATTCTTCTACAGAAATCCTCTCTTCCCACGCTGTCTGACAGATCACTGTCACTAAAAGGTCACCACACTCATTTTTCAAGGTGTGGATGTTGCTGCAAGAATTGAATATTTTCTCAGTCATTTTTGAGATGTAGGACAGTATTATCATTCTAAGTGTACAGATAGAAATCTGAAGCCCAAGGGGAGGAGGCAAACTCTCTCAGGTCAGAAGGACATCCTATGACACAAGTGTGCCAGTGAGTAAGTGTTCTGTCTCTAGGTTATGCCTCCTCTTTTCACAAAACTTCATTTCTGCATAAAGGTGTTGATGTAATCATGGATTTTAGCCAGCTTTTTTGAAAGTCATTTTGTATTCTTTGCATTTCTGTCTACTTTGCGGTCCACTACTTTTGTGTTTTCTCTCACAACCTATGGAATGTTTTATATCTGAGGTTATTATTTTCACTAAACCCTGGATATTCACCAACTTCATTTATCATACCAGATCTGTTTCCTAGGGCTAACTCCAGAACAGCTTCTGGTCTTGCTTTCTGTAAAAGCCGAGGGAGAACACAGTCCTATGTGTTACCCTTCAGGAACAAGCACCCTTCCTTAGCAATTCTAATACTGCTATGTCAGTCAATGTCAGTATACTTGAAATCCCCCGTGAACAATGTTGTAGCCCTTTTTCACAAGCTTTTCTTATCTGCATTGCTTCCCAGTGTGCTTTCTTATCCTACCCTCAAGGTTTACAGCAGTTTTTTCTCGATTTCATTCTAACCATTTTCCTTTCTCACTTAAATGCAAGTGAACTTTGCAAAGGAAGTTGATGAGTGGGTATAATTCTTGATTCAGATATTCGTGATCTTCTTCAATTGTATCATCATTTGGCAGTATCTCTTATTAAATCTAACTTACTGTTAAGGTGATGTATTAAAATACCATTCAGCTAGGTCTTCTTCACCCACGACACATTTTTGCTACTTTATCATTAAGGTAACATGGCTAGACATATAATGCAACTTTTTTTTTCCTAGCAATTCCTATCTGCTGAGCATTTTTCTTGGATCCTTTTGTAGTATCTTCAGGCTTTTTATATTTTATATGTGTATGCACAGATCCCTATCCACTTATAAGTCGGTGGCTTTACCACACATTCATAAAGGCCTTGGGGCAAGTAATAATGCTTTCTGAAATAACTCCATTTATCAATCTATGTGTTCCTCCCTTGGTGAATTTAATTGTTGCTCCCTGCTGCTCACTTGACTAGGTAATAGAGCTATATTCTCCACATACAGAACAATATTTTTATTAAGCCCAAAGATAAAATCAGGAAACTATTCGAAAACATGAAGGCTAGTGTCAAAACAAAAGTTTCATATTTTTGCAATGCTGGTGGCAAATTTTAGATTATTAATTTATTATTATTATTATCATCATCATCACTATCATGCAGTCCTTGCACAAGGTAGCAAAAGTATATTTCTTAAGTATCCCTTAATGAAAAATGACTGTCTTGGCTACTAGGTTATAAAAGCAATTGAAGAAGGCTATCGTTTGCCAGCGCCCATGGATTGCCCAGCAGGACTCCACCAGCTGATGCTAGACTGCTGGCAGAAAGAGCGCGGTGAAAGGCCAAAGTTTGAGCAGATAGTTGGTATTCTGGACAAAATGATTAGGAATCCAAACAGCTTGAAAACCCCTCTGGGAACTTGTAGCAGGTAAGAAAAGCTTTAGTGAGTGCTCATATGATGATGTGCATGTCTGTGTTCTGGATGTTCTTGTTGGTGGCTGGTTCCAGTTCATACTTGCTCCATGTGTCTCTCAGTTCTTCCTTTCTCCTGTTCCCTGTTCTTCCCTTCCCTTATTCACCTTCCTTTTGTACTGTACTGAACTAAAGCTAAGGGGGCTTTTCATTAAAAATAACCAAAAATAAAGAAAGCAAATATTGTGGAACTAACACACCTCTCAGTAAACTACTGCCTGCTCATCACTCTTTCCACTACCAGCAATCTCCGTTTTCCTTGTTTCTTAAAATTTTGAAGTCTTGATGGCAAGGATCATCATCTGTTGCAGTTTTATATGATGCATCCCTTGCCCCGTAGGAACTGCTACAGTAGAAATAAAGACTTTTTTTTATTTTTTTGGCCAAAGTACTTTGACATTGCTACACTTTAAAATTTTATCTTTTGTATTCTGGCTTTATTTCTTTCCAGTGATTGCATCTCATTGTACTTCATGGTGTAGCTTTTAATGAAGTCCTCATAAAATTCAGGTGATTTATTTAATCGTGGTAATCTTTTGATTCACAAGCTGGATCAATGCACTAGGGAATCAGTTTGCCTGTGTTCCGTTCTCAGTTCTTCTTCTGACTGATTTGCTCTGTGACCTTAAGCAACTTACTTTGTGTCTCTGCTCTTTCCCTGTCTTTGTTTTGTCTCATCCAATTGAAAAATGGGAATAGTTACTGCTACATTCTCTAGGATGCTTTAAAAAAATAGTATCTTTATTTTACTCAGCAACCTCAGTTACAGCTGCTGTCATGCTAGGTTGATAGAGTGTTTATAAAAATAGTCCATTAGGCTGATGTTGCTCACTCTGACCTTTCATCTTTTACACGAATAAGGTTAGGAAATATACACTGTGAGCTACAGAGTAGATGAAGCTATTCACAGAATAATCTAACCTGTTTATAAAGTCCTGTTACTTTCTACTCTTGAAGTTTTGAATACCCCAAACTTATTTGACTCTCACCTTGCTAAATACTCCCTGATGTTTTACTCTCTTTGGAAACAACTTACTTTCCTTTTTCCTTCTCCATAGACCAATTAGCCCTCTTCTGGACCAGAACACTCCCGATTTTACCACTTTCTGCTCCGTAGGCGAATGGTTACAAGCTATTAAGATGGAAAGATATAAGGATAATTTCACAGCAGCAGGCTACAACTCTCTTGAATCAGTTGCCAGGATGACTATTGAGTAAGTTAGTACTGGGCGTGTTTAACTTGCATCTAGGGAACTTCTAGGTAAAATAATACATACTGTTCAACTCTAAAACTTTATCCTGAGTGCGAACATGGTACTTGGGGTTACTTTAGCAGTTCATGATGTTGCATTCGATCATCCCATGAAAGGGCAAATACCCTTCTACCTATGTGTGACATCACTTTTTTCCCTGTTTTTGAGACTAAGTAAAGTAAGCAGAGGCTAGAATTTGAGGGAGAATTTGGCCCTTTTTAAAATATGAATATATAGGAAAATAACTACTTCTTTTTTGCTGTCTGATTGGAATATTTTTCCAGATATGTACAAGGAAGATGTGGATCTTTCTTCTAATTGGCTAGGGGCTGTCTGCGTCCTTCAGGAAATGACTTTGCAGTAGGATAAAAGTCTATAGAAGTAAAACAGTTTTCTGAAGGCAAGCATGGCCTGTATTGGCACTGCTGTCTTAAACAATTATTCTTGACACCCTGAAAACAAAGTTCTTATTCTGGTAGTAGCCAATCATTTGTAATGCCTTTTATAGAACAGTATTTTTCTAAACAAATTTAAAACAATATTCTCAAGCTTCCAGCCCTACTCTTATCTACCTGGTAACACTGGGGGCATCAGCCTTTAGCAACCTTTGGCAACTGCCACCAAAGCCCAAAAGATAGTGGATCAGTAGTGCTACTAGTGATGGAATTGAAACACCTGGTCCTCTTTCATTTGCATGATGGGTATGGGACAATATGCAAAGGCTTTCACTAGACAACTTTTTAGGAAGCAGAACATAACCTCCCAAATCTTTTATTTATACATAACTTTATCATGGAAGCCTCCCAAAGTATTTTACAACATAAGTGTTTTGGGTGTCCTTAAAAACCACAATAAATGATTATTATAGTGCAAAACCTCATTCTCAGATGTGGAGACACAAGGCAGTGTAATTGCGTGAAACGTACCATGCAATTACACTCCTCACTGAAGGTCTATATGGACTTTACAGTACTGAGCTGAGGTTCCAGTATAGCTTCAGAGTTTGAAACCTGTAGCCCAGACCACTATGTAGCTTTAACTCACAATTGATTACCATACAGTAGTAGTCTAAGTTGAAAAATTAACAATGTACGCATTTGTCTTCTCCAGGGATGTGATGAGTTTAGGGATCACGTTGGTTGGTCATCAAAAGAAAATCATGAGCAGCATTCAGACTATGAGAGCACAAATGCTACATTTACACGGCACTGGCATCCAAGTGTGATAGACATTTCTCCCTTATGAGGGAGGTGACAGACTGAGAGACAGCACTGGCCTTCAGTATATATGAAGTGCTACTAGAAGACACTTGATTTCCTGGGTCCTTCCTGCAGTGAATAGAAGAGCTACAAGAAGCACCTACAGACTTGAACTCCTAAGTGCCACCAGAATTTATGAAAAGGGAATTAGGATCCACCAGTGGTGGCAAGGAAAACAGCAGTGACAATAAACAAAGTACTACCTGAATAAACATACAAACACCTTGAGCTCTCTAACCTCCTTTTTATCTAATAGACTTTTTAAATGTACATAAAAATTTAAAAAAGAATATATTTGTCAGATAAAATCATGATATTATTGTTGAATTCAACAAAATATTTTCCTTAAATCTGTGATTTCTGAATCTTTTTTTAATCATTTGTGTTTATTCTTCATAAAGACATTCTTTTAGTATGATGTTTATATCTTTGGACCTTTTTAGTGCTAATTCTATGACACATTACTACACTGGGTACCTCTGAAGGATTATTTGAGTTCCTAGAGATTTAAGAAACACGACCGAGCAATGTATATCTGTCCCAACTTTGGTATCCTTTCGTGCCATTTACTTTTGTTAAATCAGCACCGTATTGACATGACTAGCTAATTGGCAGGGAGTCAGGAAAATGCAAGTTGCCAAGAGCTCTGATATTTTTTAAAGACTTTTTTAAGGTTACACATATACTATCTTTTAAAAGAAAATAAAAGAAAAAAAAAATAAAAATAAATAAAAAAGAAAGAAAAGCAATAATGACCCCTAAGTAGTTCTAGACACTTTTAGCAAGTTGTTTGCAAGATGATTTTAATGGACTAAAGTGAGATATATTTTAAGATGTAGATCTACAGCTCTAAACCTGCTGAGGCACTATGTTGAATGGACAAGTGATTGTAAGAGTGTCTCAGAACATTGGTGCAGTTCTCCAGTGTCACCTAAACCATTTAATCTGAGCACATCACATTTTTTTTCAATATTTTGCATTAGCAAATCTGAGATAAATAGCTGGCGTATATTTTATATGAATTTAAGTTGAATGCAGTCCAGCTGTGAGAGTATGAGGCAAGGGGCAGTTCAGAATTTTCAGGTTTTTTACAAGCTTTTACTGCTCTGATCAGACGTGTGTTTATATTCACACAGACACAGGAGTTGTTCATCAGGAGCACAGATATAAGAGTATTTGCTCAATGGAATATCTTTTTACAGTATTTACTTACATATGTATTTTGTTTGATTAACCATAAGCAATAACAAAGTGTGTCTTCACAGTTATGGTGGGAATGTATATGAAACAGAGAGAAATGCTTTACAAAATTCTGAAAATTGTGAACTACCCCAACAGTAAAATGCTGTACTTCCAAAGAGAATTGGGCTGCTTCTATTGATTTTGATAGAGAAAGATCCCAGGGATCAGTCATAAATTGGTCTTGTTTGATAATGTGGGCATCCACACAAAAAAAATAAAAACAAATGAAAAACCCTGTAAATTTTCCTTTGTAAAACTTGTAAATTTTATTTATACTGTCTTGTTTTGTATACACATCTATGTGTAGTGAGCTCTGGATACATTGAAAATGCACTATATTTTTCTATTTTACTTGCAGAGCATCACAAACAAACATGTATATTCAGTGCTACATAATGTGTTTTCCCACATTTAGGACCAAAGATAGTTATCAAAAACTTAAATGCATCATTTTTTCCTACTTTTTTGAACCCCTTTTTAGACCACTGTACAGTTATATTTGCCATTTTATTTATTTGTTTCATTAGAAAAATCAGCTTGGTTACGCCAATTTTGTCCCCTTGCTTTTGTTGAAAAAAATCTGTAAAAAGCTTTTAATTAGAATAATCCCGTTACGTAGACACTTCCATTTGTAATCTTTGTAACAGACTGTAAATATATTTTTGGAACTATAATGCAATGTGCATAAGGGTTATTTTTCAGTGTCCATATATGATTGTTTATACAATTCACAGCACTTTACAGTCATGCTGAGAAGCCTAATTTATTGCCTGGATTTGGGCAGAGTAAGAAAAAAAGGTGAATATTCTTATTTCATATTAGATTGTCATTCAGTAGAAATGGAGTTATTTTCATGTATGCAGTTCAAGATTTTTTTTAACTATTAATTTTCTAAAAATGCTTTAGAATTAAGATGCAGAGTAGACTGCATGTCCAACATTGAAAGTAGTGCACGCAATCGCTTGGCCAAGACACTTCCAGTTGCCATTGGAACACTCATAATTAATAAGTATCTGTTTCGTGTTATAACTAATGCTAAGTGCCTCACTACTGGGGTGAGCATCTGTGAGCAACTGCACAGGGTGCTTGTCAGTTTTTGCTGCTGCTTTAGGCACCTAACTATAAATTTAGGAGTCTAAGTTCAAACACCTGCTTCCTTACAAACCTTGGCTAATGTTCCTAAGGGCTTGGTGTTACCAGGTGTGATGCAGCAATGCTGGTATTGCTGAGAACCCACAAACCCTAAATGAAGGAGAGTTGAGGCCAGGCTTCACCCTGAGAACCTGTTCAGTGTTCTGAAGCACAGAGGCCTCAAAGCATGTGTGGTGACCTAGGCTCACACACGTAGAAGTGAGGGCCCTAATGTTATTTCTTCCTGACTTTTTCTTGTTTGATTTAAGCCATCTACTTTGAATAATAATAAATGTATTTTATCATTCATCTATATACCTTGACTGCCTTAAAGTTGCCACAGTTTTTTACGCATTTGAAAGTGGTAGAGTAGACCCAGAAAGCACAATCAATACCAATATACCTATCCTATCTATCTGTTCAGAACATTATTGCAGTTTAGAGCACATGCATGTTCAAGGATTTAAACTGGTAGAGCAGCAATATATTGATGCTGATCGCAGTTCCCAAGGTTTCACAAAAGCATAGTCCAGTGTAAGAGAAACGAAGTGCCAGAGACAGTTGGTGTTCATGAGAAGAACTGAAAAAAAAAGTTGGGAAGGAGAATTAAAGGTTAAATGATGAAACAAAGAAATGAGCTCTGGCTAAATTCCCTTGAACTTGGCTACTGTGCATTGCTAAACAAGACGATATCAGACTGCCAGTGAGGGTGATATTCCTTGACTTTATTCATCTATAAGCATCTAAAAGAAAGGTGCCTAAGACAAGCAGGATGAATCTCCCTCTGGGAATGCTTATCCCCATACCTCCAGAGGGAATCCAGATGATTAGCTTACTTTAGGCATCTAATGTCTAGATATTTAAAATTAGGTGATTCTTACCCTGTATATCCTTGGCTGCTACAGAGTTTCCCCTAGAAACAGGTTGTTGAGAGGCAGCTCCACTACTGCTAGTACATCCCAGAATGTTTTTAAACTGGGCTTTATCACAGAGAGAGGGTTTGTTGTTTTTAAGGTTGTTATTTTGTTGTTTTCTTTTTTCTTCGGAGATTTGTAACAGATCATCTAAATGCTTTTTGTATATGGGTGTTAATTCTTGATTTATTTTGTGATTGTTCTGAAGAAGACCTGCCTAGTAAATTACAGTTATTTAAGACTTTAAATAATGAGAAATATTTGCTGGCATACTGCTTCAGTCCAGAGGTTATGTGATCAGATATGATAGTTGCTGTTTGAAAACCATGTTTATCTAAAAAAATGTCATGTGAAAATCTCCAGGAGGCAAAGATGCTTAAATGTGTCTAAAATTGAATGTTGCCCTTAATATCTCAATAATTGAGCTCTGTCTGTATTTTTCTCCATTTAGAATGAGTTTTTAATATTTGTTTAAGCTGGAGTCATCTGGCATCCACTGAGAGAGTTTCAAAGAATTATTTTAAATTAAATTTGCTTTTCTCCACTAATAATACTATATGGTAAATAGTTTCCACTGTTTCAAATGTTACAAAAACTATTGCTTTAATGTGGGGGATGAAGGGGGTCTATTTTTATTCTGTTGTTGATATTTTTTTTTTTAACATTTATTGGTTAGTAGTTGAAATAAAAAAAAAAGATAATAATTTGTCCTTAGCTTTCTAAATAATTTATATATAGCAATTTTGAGAATGATTTAAATTCTGCAACTTTCAAGTTACTACCAATAAGGTGATTGTGTCACTACAGTCATAATGCCAAGTGCTGCAAAGACTCCATCACACAGGGACAGGTTAATCTGGCACTTTGCTGCCAAGTAATAGCACGAGGCAGCCCACTGGCTGTGTGAGAGGAGTAAATGCCAACTAAGTCAAAAAGGGGTCATTCCACTCTTAAAAATATAATATGTATTGGGGCTAACGTCTATATACCCTTTATTCTCTTCCTGCATATGATTAGAAACTCATATGCTCATAACTTGTTCAGTGTTTCTTTCATGATGATGGGGTTTTTTGTTTGTTTGTTTATTTGTTTGTTTGTTGTGTTTCATGGGTTTTTCTGGACAAGTGTCATTTTTGATGTTTGTGGAAGTTCCCAGACAGAATTATATGACCAGGTAGAATACAAATTATCATGTAACAGTAATACTGGCAGCAGGTACCTGAGGTTTGAGTTAGTAACACAATGGGAATTATGCATGTTCAGGACCCTTTAGACCTGTACTGTATGAATTTCTTAATATGTAGAAATAAGGGAATTTTCAGAGAATCATAGAATGGCTTGAGTTGGAAGAGATATCAAAGATCATCCAGTTCCAACTCCTGCCATAGGCAAGGCTGCCCCCGAGCAGATCAGGCGGCCCAGAGCCCCATCCTACCTGGCCTTGAACACCACTAGGGATGAGGCATCCACAGTTTCTCTGTGCAACCTGTGCTACTGCCTCACATCCCACTAATTTGGAATGGACTTCCAGATGATCCAAAAACTACTCAAAAGTGTTGTCATCAAATTAATTTTTAGTAAAAGAAGAAATTCTGGGCAGCAGCCTATATTTTCTATCCCCTTAAGGACTGTACAACTTATCCAACAATTACTTTAAAACAAAGATCTTTAAAAAGGACAAGGCAGGGGGTGTACAAATGTTTGGGTAAGACAAACAAGCACAAAAAGAAATTAAAATATCAACAAGTGATCTGTGAAACCCAAAGTGTTCACAGTTTTTGTAACACATTTCATGCAGTGATTTAAAAAATATAACAGATTACTCCATATACACAAAATCTGCAGTATTGTGACAAAAGAGTAGTGGCAGAATACAAGCTACATTTGTGGGAATTTTTGTTCTCTGGATTGGCTGTGCAAGATTCTAAAGTTACAGTAATTAACACATACATTAGACGAGATCCTGTTGAGACAGAGGCACAAAAATAGTATGTCTCTGATGTCTATGAAATTCTGAGTGCACATTGAGGATGGGCAAGGGTCAGGCAGTTTGAAAGTGAAAAGGATCAAATTGAGTTTGTATGCTGTAGACACTATGTAGGTTATGTCTACCGACATGATAAAAGGTTAAAGGCTAAAGAGGAAAGGGATTGAAAACAGAGGAGTGTGAAGACATTCAGCATGTCTAAGTCATAAGGCACCGCAAAACATTCCTGGCAGTGGAGTTAAAGAATGTGGAGGTTTTTGTTTAAGTGGAGAGATGCTGATATTAAAATATTTGTAATAATCTAGTGTGTAATGGTTTCAGTACTCCAATTTTTCCTCAGGCTATATTGGAATTTGTCAAAGAAAATAAATTGATGCAGATAGGAAAGCAACTAGTAATATGCATCTCATTCAAGCAGATTCAAAGGAGACATGAAAGAATTTTGCATTAAAAGCCTGCAAATAAAATAAACTCTGATGATACTTATTCTCAGAAGGTTTTAGTACAGTCTTCTTTAAATCCAGTGTAATAAAAGGCTTTTTAACGGATACTATACAGATTGGATGCACTGAATTAGTGACCAAAAAAGATCCACAAATCAAAAAAGAGTAGATGACTTGATAGCTTATGAAAAAAAGGTTATGTACAACCAAGCAAAAATCATGTAGCCATCCAAATGAATCTTGGACAAAACAAGACATAATTCCTAGTGCTAGAGGAGCTAATTCAGGAACAGAAAAATTATTCATCTATTGATCAAGGCTTCCGTATGTAAGTGAACCAAGTATCCAATTGTAGAGCTATGCTGCTAATAATAATTACCAATAATGAAAAACTACAGCTCAGAATTCACCTGATTAACCATAATATGGCTAGCACTGGAAAACACACTCAAAGCTTAAACTCAAAGTTTTATGTATGATAGTGATATTAGAGTTCCTGGACTCTGAGTAATTTCAAATTAGATACAAGCCAGGGAATATACAGTCTCAAGTCTATAACTAAAACCTTCTGCTTTCCTAACAAAAAAAAAAAAAAAAAAGAAAGAAAATAAATAGGAGGACTACAGAGGAATCAATTAAGTTGATCATGTGCAGTATCAATTGTTTTCTGATTATTTCCTTAAAATTACCATGAAATACGCATATTTGTTTTGCAGATTAAGATAAAACAAACTTCCTGCTCCAAAGATGAAGTCTCACTAAGAGGAAAAGGCACACTTCTTTTTTTAATAGGGCACTGAAAATTGGCTTGAAAAGAGGCTAGACTGAAGAATTACAGACAAAATCTATATATGTTGATCTCTCATATCTTATGTCTGTAGAGACATTACTCAGGCAATTTCTTGACTATCATTCAACCTGTTTCACTATGCCAGTTTCCACTGGCTTACTTAAGGGCTACATGTCCATTTTTAAGTTGTCTGCTGGAAAACATTTCAATTTCTTTTCCTCAGGGACCAACTAACTTATGCCAAGAATGTATACACATACACTGTATATGTACAGCTTGAGAATGTGACTGTGAAGCAATCTTAGATTATTTCTCTCCAGCATGTTCTTTTCAGTCAGGATTTTAAATTGTGTTCTTCCGCTAAGATTGAACGTAATGATAGTGTGAGAAATCTGATTTGCCAGAAATACTTAGAAAAGTAATCCAGATACTTCCTGAAGGCCATTTCATAATTATGTTCTTTAGATGGTGAAAAGGATCTGGTTCAAGAAGAGATGGGTCTATCATCTTCATAATACTGAATAGTCTGTGTGTATAGTGTTTATACCTCATAAAATATGCTAGCTACCAAAGTATGGAGCATTCTGGGTAGGTGATGTTCTCTGTTAATCTTGCTATTTAGTTTGATCTCGGCAGCAGTGATGCTTCCATGTGGAGTCAGTGGAATAGTAAGATGAGTTGAAATAAGATTGGGTAAGGTGAAGGCGCTTTTTGTGTGGGAAGAAGAGAGGCTAAGAAAATCTGTAGATGATTTGGGCAGTATTTTTATTTCTTTTCCAGGATACTTGTGGTGCAGAATCCTTGCCCCTAGCTGGTCTCATTCCAGGACACAGTACTGTCTCTTTTAATTGAATACCTCTCTTATATTACCCTAACAAAATAAAAATGTCTTCATCAGTAGTAGCCAGAATTTCTACCAGTCTACTGGAGAAGTAAAGACTGCACTAGGTTCAAATCCACATCATTTGCCTACAGGAAGAAGCTGGGTCAGCAAAACACAGAAAGATTCCTAGTAAGGATTCTCTTATAATGTTGGGTCTCAGTACTATGGCCAACTGATTCCTTGCTATTCTGAGGATAAAGAATGCGCCTTATATTATATAACTTGCCTACCTAGTCTCACTCATCCACTGCTAAGGGTCAGGGTGTGGAGTAAAAGAAGAAAAACAAAAAGCTTTCTAGTATTTCTTTGTTTTCAAGATAAATAATTGTTTCAATGCCTAAATTACCTAAATTTGTGCAAAACGAATCCTTTTTGGTGCTTCTTACCTGCTGGCAAAAGTATCCGAGATAGTCTGTTGCAAATCTCAGTTTTACATTGCTTCCAATCTCATCAAATTCCTTGCTTATCAGAGGGTTGTGCTTTACAGTCCTCAAGATGGTAGCTTTCTTGTGTTAGTTACTGAGCATCGTGATGCCTTTACAGATTTCCATTCGTGTTACTTTTGTGCAGAGATGCCTCTGGATTTTGAGGAGTGTTTTCCCAGCCATTCGGAGGAAGAACAGGTTTGAAGTATGCTCCTCTTCCAGCTCTCCACAGAGTTGTTAATAACTAGCAGTACCCATACTTCACTGGGGGATAAGTAGAAGAGCGCAGTGAGGGATGAACATTTCATACCTCAGTGATTGCCATTAGGCAGTTTACCAGTACTGAGCATGCAGGTGCTCTGTACCCTTCTCCTTTTGTTTTCTTCCTCTTTAAAGCAGACACCAACTGTGCGTGTGTTGGGTACTGCTGGTAGGCTTCCTACTTCTCCTTCTATGACCAAAAAAATAGGGAAGGAGATGATTGCCACTTTCTAGGTGCAGAAGTCAGTGTTGATGAAAACAAAACCCAGGAAGTGTGTGTGGGGGGGGAGTTGGGAGGGGGATACAGAAGAGGTGAATCAGCTATGCTTATAATAAGCTGCTCAGTAATATCCATTATACGAGCTAATGAGGTATATTCAAAATAATATAAATATCTTCCAATTGACAGAACAGTCCAAGTGTGGAGAGAGCTGAATGGTACAAATCAAAACATGTAGTGAGAGGATTTGTTCAGGGCAGTGGGAGAAATGACTTACCTCTTTTTGGATTAATGACAGTCATATGGAAAGTGATATGAGAAGTAATACTTTATCTGTGCTGTCTAATTTTGAATTATTTGCTGAAAAAGAAAAAACACCATTTATATTAAAATTACATTTCTAATTTGAAGGTATTCCCTAGAAATATTATCTGTTCTCAGTGTTGCTTAATAATTATGGGGAAAAAAAGAATACTTGTAAAGTCAACCTTCAAAGGAGCTAACACCATTTTTATACTTGTATTCTGAAATAGGATTGTGTAAACCTGAATTTTTTATTTAGTAGCTGATGTTGTTAGGTTACTTAAATTAAAATCCTAGTAGAATGGATATTACATATTTCATTATGCTTTTACAAGTTGCTGCATGATATTAAAAGTTGAATTATCAAGTCTAAATTAACAGTGAATCACTTTAGATATCAGAAGAACAGAAAGCATACAGTTATTCATCTGCATGTGTCATTGAGCCTTTGCAGCATACTTTTGCAAAGCAGAATGTTATAGTTGGTAGAGCTTAAACCGTAAGTTTATCATGTTGATATTGCTTTCCTATATAAGAAATTTGGTGTTGGAAGTCTGTGTTAACTTAGTTCTAGTGAGTAGATTAATGTGATATAAACTGGGAGAAGCTGTTTCATGAAAGTATGGATATATCTCTCACATGTCATGTATTGCTTCTACTGAAATCACTTCCCCTCCTTGCCTATTGTAAAAGCCAGAACACCATGACAGACACCACTTTAGCTTATTGACAGCTGAATTGTAGCAAAACATAGTTCAGAATACATCGATGATAGAAATGTTAACAGTTCTCTGTCATCCTTTTACCTCTATTCCTAGGAAGGCTCACTAATTTTAGTGATTTGAGGAATGGTCTACTCTTATTTTGAGGATGTGGTGAAATTTTACATAGTTTTGGGGTGAAAAAGGAACAGTAAGTGTAAGACCGATCCTATCACTTTGGGCTGTGGGAAGACATGAAAAAGGCATCTTGTTGAAAGGATGAGTCTCTATAGGCATACATATATAGCTAAACACCTGGAGCTGCATCTGCTTCCTGAGAAAAGGAAATGAGGCTGGGCAAGATGCTCCACAGGCAGGACAATACCTCCAAAATTCTTTCCTGCACTGTACAGTCTCTAGCCTTCCTGAAACATTTTTCCCCTTCAGAAAACCTTTTGTCTTACTCTGAAACTGGTGTTTAGTCTGCTTCTCTGGGAACAAGGAGCCTTAGGTTCTAAGGAAATTGGAGGTTTTTTTCATGGAAGACTTTGAGCAACCTGTCATGTCCCAGAAGAACTAATATCTTAGTCTATGGTCACCACAATGAGTCTGGGCTTTCCTACATCATTCTACTATTTCAGAGTTTTTAGACAAAATATGTATCATCTCTTTGATCCCTTATTTAACATGTTCCTGCTGAAAAGATGAATTTAAGGATCTACTTTCAGAGAAGGCTTGAGGCTATGAATCCCAGAAAACACTTCTTCAGGACACATGAAGATTTGCTGCTGGAATACGTTAGCATACCCAAGATCCTCATAAGTATGCTGAGTACAAGTTTGCATAGGATTTCCATTCTATGGAGCTAAGGTTCAAGTAGAAAGCCATGCATGTGCTGGTTTTGTCTCATTACTGAATACAAGTATGGTCTTAGAATGCATCAGAACATGGATAAATGAGTATTAAATCTAACAATAAAGCTGCATTAACAAAAAACTGAAGCCCCTACCAGTTAGTATAGCCATGGTCTTTGGCCTTTAGTTTCTTGAATTTCCTTTTTTGATTTCTGTATCTTCTGAGGGAAGTAGGCCTGGAATGACATTCGGTGTGAAGGCAGCTAGAAATGAAGCACCGTGAAGATGAATAGGTTGGTTGTAAAGATGCAAAGAAATAATCAAATTAATTTATCATATGTCACACAGGGATCCTCAAGTCCCATTTGTTGAAGTTTCATCCTTGTTAGCTTGCACTTGGTCTCTGCTCTAGAGGAAGTAGTATTTCACAGTGACAGGCAGGTGCAGGCCAAAGTAAAGCCAGGAAGTACAGGGTATACATAAACCATCCCATGAATCAGTCAGTCCAGAGGCCTTCACCCTGATGCTGATCAAGAAAAGCCAGTAGAGACACTGCCAATTTAAATATAACCTGAGGTTTTAAATACTTATGTATCTAAGTGCTATTTGTGACTACTAGTTGCCTTAATCTTTTAATAAAATCACATGTCAATCATTTTTAATAATTCAAAGATTTAATTGCCTTCTAAATAGCACAAAGTTATGTAGTCAAAAAAGAAAAAAAAAAAAAAAGAAAAAAAAGTTCTTTTTGAAAAGGATTTCTTCTCAGATTTCTTTTTTTGCTGCATTCTTTTCTCACACATTCCGTGCATTACTGAGCTTCCAAAGGGCAGGTGCAAAAAAAACTAAAAACCTAATCAGATTGCTTCCTACAGCTACTTTCTTTTTGTTTATTTGTTTTTGTTTTGCTAAAGTTCAGACATTATGGCTATTAATATTGTCAGATCCTCTTCATAAAACATCTGCTCCCATTTTGTCCAGTCTGGTGACAGAGATGTATTGCATGTTACAGTGTATTAATAATGTTCTTGTCTTGAATAAGCACCTTCCCTTTGATTCACATGTTAAATAATCTAACTCATGTTACAGAATATCATGCATTACTTTGGAAGAAGCTGTAAGGATATTGGTTGGTATGGCAGGGGGACATTCCTCTGTTGGTTTATTTTTCTTTAGTATTAGAGCTACATTGGCTTGTCTTGGGGTCTGTGAAAGATTGCTTTTCTCTCAGGAATTTTCAAATTATTTAATTAAGAGATTGCTAACCGTATGTATAATATTTTTTTATTAAATACTGGCCTAAATCCATTAGTCCTAAAGCTATATTGTTTTTGAGATTTCACATGGCCAATCTGCCATGAAAAATACGGTAAAATATGTCATTTTCTTTCTTTTTATTTTTCTTTTTTTAAGTTTTTGTGGTTGTTCTTTGGTAACATAAGTAACATAAACATTGTCTTGAGGTAGTTAGTATCATGTAGTGGCTAAGACAAGTCAGTAAAAGTATTTTATAACATCGTTCAGCAATGCAAGGAGCTACAGATAGTATCAGTTAGGTTAAAGAAGATTCTACCTTATTAGTTTATATGCTAGAAGCTACCTACCACATGTATCTTTTTTAATTAAGAAGAGATTTAATTGAATTAACACACCTCTCCCACTCTTTTTCTGTATCTCTGTTTTAAAGAGTTATCAGCGTCTTCTTCCTGTCTTCAATTTAGTACCCAAACACCCATTCAATAAACTGCACCTCACTCATTTACCTCCTTTATTTTAAATACTGAAATCATCAAGTATAACTCTTGGATCATTAAGAAACAACATGAAGCACAACTACATTTCCTTTATGTTAGGGATAACCTGCTTGGGAATCTGGGTTTATTGATGTTTACCTAGTGAGTGAACAAGTTTTTTTCTGTCAAGTAGTTGTATATACATGGCAATGACAATGATAGTATAATTTGCCTCTATTACTTCCTTATATCAGGATACTGCTGCACTGCCAATTTCATATCTGTTGTTATTATTTGTTTGACAGAATCAAAAACATGCCAGGTGCTTTGCAAAACAGAGAACAAGAAAAATCCCTTTCCAGAAGAGATGACTGCCTGAATAGAAATGGCATAATGGCAGGAGACAAAGGAAGCAGAAAGGGGAAGCAAAACAAGAGTTATAACCATAAGATCATGAGATTGGTTTGGAGGCACAGTGAACGCTATGAGGCATTTTTTTAAAGCACATAAGGACTGTAGTTGGGCTTAGAGGATGGAAATGTAGAAAAGAAGCATGGAAAGGAATGGAGAAGAAGGGAGGAACAGACTGGCAACAGGAGGAAGAGTAAACAGAGGTGTATGGGAGAGGCCAGAACACACACCTGACAAACTGAGGATTATGACTAATGCCAAGAATGAAAGACCACATCTGAAGAGCATGATGATTTCAGGAGGAAGGCGAAGCAGGACGTGGCGATGCTGCTAGGGAGAGAAGAGCCAGCAAAGCTGCCCTGGAAGCCTGCCCTGGAAGCTCCTCAGACTATTATAATCCTGCTTCCCCATCTTCTTTTTAGCTCCCCTCTTATACACAAAATATGTATATAGAAGAGCAAAGGAGAAGGAGAAGCAGCTAAATCAAATTCTTTTAAAAGTCCTGCTTGGGAAGAAATTCAAGCTGGTACAGATACAGCTGATACAGATTTACTTCCACTGATGATGCAAGTGGCAGAATCCTTTGGCCTTTCTCATACAGACAAATCAATGGGAGTCTCTGCCACTACTTACAAATAGGTCATGCTGAGAAAAAGAATTTGAATGCTTCAACTAGTCCAGGACATTTTGAAATGTCCTTTCACACTAGATCAGAAAGAAGTGAAAATCATAACATTTAGAGTAAAATAAACTTGGAAGAAAAATATTGGTGTAGTTTCTTTTAAAGCTGAAAATAATTGTTTAACAAAAAAAGAAAATAAAAATAAATAAAAATAAAATATAAGGGGAAAGGGCAATTGTTCATTGAAAAGAAATTAAATTTTATAATTTTCCATGAAAATTTATCACAGCACTGGGAATTATTTTAATTGTGCTGAATTGGCTTTTTTTTTCTTCCTTAAAAAAATAAAAAGACACTTTTTAGAAGTAAACTGGAAAATCAGCACTTTGGGACTGTCAGACATCTTAAACTACCCTTCACTAATGAGAAAGCTTTAAAGTGGCCAGTCTAATCCCTTCCTCACCTCCTTCTCCTCTGCTTCTGTGGTCAGACATCTCTACTAAGTAGGTTGCAAAGAGCAAAACCAGTTTCTATCTCTCCCAGAGGAAAGGCATATTGCCAATTTCTTTAAGAATTATTGACTAGATCTGCTTACAGGAAGTAACTTTTTTTGTTTGTTTTTTTTTTTGTTGTTGTTGTTGTTTGGTTTTTTTTCTGTTTTGGTTTTGTTTTGTTTTGTTTTGCTTTGCTACAGAGTATGTCTCCATTTAAGCTTTCATCACAGCTCTTCCATTTTGTCTGGGAAAATTTGTCAGAAAGCATACTGGAAAGCCTCATGTTTCTGTAACCAATTAAACTGTTTTTTAGCATAGTTAGTGTGGCAGATATAATGGTATGATAGTTGAGAGATTACTTAAGGTAATGGAGTAATCTATTACTTTGATATATATAGACACTTTTTGCTTGGTATTTCTGACTTCAAAGTGTTCATGTTTAGGGTACAATAAATAATTACCACTTGTGTTTGCTAAGTTTTTATAAGTTTTAGAAGACAGCACTGGATATTTTGGTAGTTGTGACACCTTATCAATATAATTCATTGGTTTAGTCTCTTCTGGTAGTGGAATGGTTTAAGCATTATCTATTGGAGACAACAGCTTCATTTAAAACTATTGTGGTGACTCTAGATGGAATTCAAATAATTCATTTAGGTGATGAGAATACAATTGCTGAAAGTCATAGCTGAAATGAAATACTAAATAACCCTTAACTAGTTGGGTTTGCCCAGAATTTGGTTGAAGATTTCTAAAAATGGTGGCTTACTGGATTCTCAGATAGCAGGAATTCTCAATTACTGGTTTGTTTTTTTTTTAATTGCATTCAATTTGACTCTGCTTAAGTTTGCTGAACTCTTGTCACCTCAGGGTATCATCTTAGCAATGAGTTTTACAAAACCTATTCTGCTAATGTAGAGATTTCAGCTACTGAAGAACATAACCCAAGCAGAGAGTTAACAATGCCTCGCAGTGCTTGAAGAATCATTCCCAACTCAGTTATTTATTTCTACCATTACTGTAGTAATACTGGATTTAAATCAGATAGCCATTGAGTCAGCTTACAAAATCTACCCCGCATAAATTCTTCTCTCTTAGAAGCAAATGTTACTCAAAGTTTATAAAATTCCATGTACCACTGAAAAAACAATTGCAAAGCAGTGTCATATTATCTCCCCATAATTATTTTATTTACATGCAATTTTACTTATTTTCTACAAAAGCATTAAATAGTTGCATACAACTTTTCTGCAATAATAGATTCAGCATAAAGCAATATCAAAAAATAGTGAATATTTATATAAATTATATTTTTCCAAGCTCTGGATTTAGTGTAATTCTCCCTACATTCTGACATGGTAGCAGACATGGAAAGTGTGTGTACCGACCAGCTGGCACTGAAAGAAGCTTCCACTGTGTGACATCTTTCTATCCTCTGCTACTGAATAGAAAAAGACAAGGAAAAAACAAAAACAAAAACAAAAAAAAACACCATGAAAACACAGGGAAAAAACAACCAAGAAAAGGCATAAAAAAAATCCCTAAAACAAAGAAAACCCAAAACAACAGAATAAGAAAAACAAACAAACAAACAAAAAAAAAAAAACAGGAATACAGACTATCCCCTCAATCCAACACCCTATGATTTCAACTGCAAAGTGTAACACAATCTCAGAAAAATGCATCTTCTGTGTTCAGACACTGAGCTGGACACAAGATTTAGTAAAGAATTTAGTATCAGCTATTTCAGTAGTCACATAGAACTTTTCTTATAGGAAAAAGGCTGGAAAAAAAAGATTTAAATGTATACTGAGAGTGAAGGAGAGCATGATTATTTTGACTGCACATTTTTTTTAACCTTACCTAGACTTTCCTGCAAATCTTTCCCTATTGTTATTTATCACCTTCTCCAAGAAGATACTTAGTTCTACATAAAGTAAAAGTACCTGCACTAACTCAACCCCAAGATCCATGTAGGCCTGTGTACCTGGAAAGTGTAGGGAGTCATCCACTGTCCTCTGCAGATTATAGATGTCTTCACGTGTAAACTTCCAAGCACCTTCAGGGCTCTCCTACCCAGTATGTACAGTTCAAATGCTTCCCAAATCAGGTGGTGCACTAGGTTTAATAGTCTGAGTTTGTCCTAGATCTGGTGAATTTCTTTTTTCTTCCTGTCTCTCTTTCCCTTTCTGTTTTGACCTCCTATCTTCTGAAATAGAATGACCAGGGCTGCATGAATTATTCAATTTAAGAGTGTATGATGTATTTATACAGTGATATAGCGAAACAGTGTATTTATATGGTGATATATATATATATGTTTTCTATTTTGTTTACAGTTTCTTTCTTAATCATCCAAATATTTTGTTTCACATTTTCACTTGATGCTGAGTGCTTGACTTGATGTTTTCAGAGAGCTGTCTAATATCAGTTTATGATTTTTTTCTTCTCAAGCAATAGTGAATTTGGAGTCCCTGTCTATGTATGTATAATTAGACTAATTTTTTCCCTTGTGCGTTTCTTTGTGATTTATCAAATTTCACCACCACTTTATTGCCAGTGGCAATCCAAATTGTTAAATCATTTTGCAGTTCCTTACAGACAGCTTCTGATTTAACTTTTTAAAATCATTTTGTATCAAAATTTCTCATCTGACAGTTCTTAGATATCATATTTCCCTTTACTACTAATAAAAGTACTTTTGTTTAAATCCTTTGTTTTAATTGATGCCTTGGAATCCAGGAAGCTTTGTACTATGCTATTTTTTAAGGGGGGAGGCAGGAGGGAGGAGACCTTATGGCTATTTTCATTTGTGTTTATTAGTTGGAAACCTTAAAATTATGATTTAGACCTTAATGCCTACTGATTGTGACAGAGTGGTTATACAATTCTCAAAGTGGAAAAATTGCAAAAGGTAATCTATGAAGTGCATTTAGGAGTAGCCTTCAGTATTTTAAATGTCCCCAGATTGGGTTTATCTCCCTCTCCAGTGAAAGAGGGCAGCTGGACATTTAACAAGAGAATCCACCAGCTCTGACATACTGAGCAGGGAACAATTCAAGCAAACTATAGAAACAGCCAGACAGGGGAAACAAAATAAGGGAAAGATGCACTGATTTAGGTATATTTTCCAACACTCATGGTATTGCATAGGGTTTTGCAAGATGTGACTCACAGCTTCTCTCCCACTGTAGTTGTTCTCCTTGCTCATGGGTTTATGGCACTTTCCCCTGCAATGAGCACTAGAATCTGATGTCTATGCCCAACCTACTGCACCAAGGTATCAGACCCTCTCATTTTTTCTGTACCATTAAAAAATGAACTTTCAGAATTTGACAAGAACTGAGTAGACTTCGGTTAGTTAGCATATCTGTGTGGACACCTGAAGTTGCATTTAGGCATTTCTGTTTCATTTAAAGTCTACATGAGGGTCCATGTTACAAAATACTAGTGAAAGCAGTGATAATTTGAACCCTGGCTTAGTAAATGTGTAAAACATAATTGTGTAAAATGAAATCTCTTCTGTTTGTTCCACATCCTAACTTTATTGAAATGTCAGCATAACAGTTATCCAGAAACAGTTTTATGTCTACATCAAAATATGATTTTTACCTTATATGAATACTGAGAGTATGTTACTCTAAATAGGAGAGTAGACTCTATAGAAGTTATTAGTATTCAGATAATACTAGAAATCTTACATAGTGGGGAAAAAAATAAGTGGATGGTGATTGACATTTAATGCTTCTCAAGTTGATTTCTATCTTAGATATTTGACAGGAGGTTTGAGGATTTTACTTATTTGATTTTAGAAACCTTTCTTTGCTAATATTAAAAAAATAGAGAAATGTGTAGTATAGGGCTATATATTTTCTGCAGTTGCAAAAGTAATTACTTCAAAAGCCATATACTTGAATGGAGAGTGACAAAAGAGAACAAGTTGTCAGAGAAGATATTTTATATTCCTAGAAAAAGTGGCATAAATGTACATCTGTTCCACTATAGATGTCTGTAAGTATTCTCTTCGAATCACTAGAACTTTGGGGAGTAATAAGCCAAAAAATAAGAGACTCTACAAACTAGCAAATTAAACTGCCATGCAATATTTTAAAAATGAACAAAACCTGAATGACTGTTTTATCTATATCTGAAACCCTATATCAGGCTAGTTCCCACATTTATAATTAAGTTCTTACTTTATCAATTTATTAGTCATGTGTGTTGGCCCAGTCTCTACTGCTTCTGCATTTTTTGTTTCATAGCTGCTATTAACTTTAATGGATTCTACTTTTTAAATGACAGATATTAATCGTGTAACAGTTGCAGGCAGCAATAAAATAAAAGAGCAGAAATCTAAGATTAAAGGAAAATCCATAACAAAACCCAGGTTAGCTAATCTTTCCCAGCATGTAGTGCTGCTCTTGGTACATATCAATGGCAGAATATCGAGGAAAGTGGATTTTTATGCACCGATGACAAATAACAATAAAATGTTTCATTATGTTCAGGAATACAAACTAAAAAACTGGTAGATAATCTGCTGTTTTAGACTTGATTAAAAAATCGAAGTAATAACTTTGAAGTTACCAGGTTTTGATTTTTTAGAAAATTTGTTCTACCATTGCATGTTTGCACGAAGCTCTTTTGGAAAACACACTCCTTGTTCCCTGCCCATCTCACCAGCACATTCTGGCTCATTTCTTCTATGTACACTAGGATCAAAGGATGGATATCTACAGTCCTTTTCATGACAGTCTCAAGTCTCTGTTTTGCCTTCAGTTGGACTTCTTGCAATTCTTCATTGGTTGTTAGCCTCAGATTTATTTAAGATTTTTATATATTTTAACTTAAAAATTGAACATAAAATAGACATATAACTGGGAGATGGACTCAGTTTAATCCTCTGTTTTGATCCAAACTCCTAGAATATAGGAAGCAAGAGTTGATTCTTTAAAGAAAAAAATAAGAAAGGTTCATCATTTTGTAAAAGCAAAACTTTTCCTGAAGTATGTTTTTGTATCAAGATTTCCAAAAGTTTGGGAGCTCAACTTGAAATCTATTGCAGGGATCAAACCTTTTTTTTGTTTTTTTAAGTATTGATTCTTCCAAGACTCTGAAATACAAAAATTCTCATTTTATTACAAACTGAGGTAATATAAGAAATAAATATTTAGGCCAAAAAGAGCAACCTAAGCCAGTGCCTTTTCTTTGATATTTAGGGCCTTTATTTATTTTGGGGAATGCTCAAGCTCCCTTTTTCTTATAAATGCATATATAGTTATGCTTGTGGTGTACCTCTATACTTTCCTGAGTAAGCAGGGAAGATTCTCCTTTACTTTAATATTAAAAATGGACTTTTAACCAGTGAGCAGAAATTCTCGTCAAAGAAGGAGTATCAAGGAAAAGAAATTGAGGTGCTCAGTTTTTAGTTTTAGTTACATGCATCTGTAAATATTTAATGTGTGAAACTTTAAAAGAAGATGGCATGTTAACAGCAACAGTTAATACTAATATTAACTGGAATTTTTCAATGCCTGCTGTAGTCCACTATTGAAATATCTGTCCCCAGAACAATAACAGCTTTTCAATATTGTATCCTAAGTAAAATGGATCTAACATACTTTTTTTGTTACTTTATAATCTGCAATTTCCTTACTGTAAATTATTAATAATGTCAATAATTTTACAACAGTTCTGTAAAAAAGTGTACAGAACACACTTCTTTTTGAAAAATTCATTGTATAGTGGTTTCTAATGCCTGCTGAAATTTTACAATTTAAGCATAATTTATAGAAACAGTAAGAAAGGTGTGTGGCAAAAGTAAGCAGTAGATTTATGTATGAGATAGGTCTAGACCAAATTCCTGGGGAAAAGCTAAAATGGCTGCAAGTTTAACATATAATGTATCCACCTACACTTATTCGTGCATGTATGTACGTACACCATTCACCCAAAAAGCATAGTAATTCCAAAAGACTTAGGAAAAAAAAATCAAAATTATATGTTAATACCTGCCTTAATGTAATAAAATTATGACTGTGCCTCCTTTTAAAACAGAGGACACTACTTTCCACATTCCCTTCTCCCCTAATTCTGTCCTTGTGCACATTTTTATACTGAAGAATTCTCAAGAGACATAACAGAGTATTCCTGAAATTCATAAATATATATTTATTTTTTTTTATCATGATTGCTAATAGGAATGGATTTGAGAATGAGAGTATGACAAGGATTAAAAATATCCGGTGCTATTAGTGACATCAAATGCAATGAAATCTCAAGGTCAACTTAATTTCCTACTTCTCCTTATCTCTCTGACACATATTACTGTATCTCAATAGCTGCCACCAACAGCTACCACCAGAAATCTTGGCTAATTAGCAATCAGTCATGTCACTCGATGTGATCTCATCCAGCCTGACCATTGAACCTGAGTACAAAAACAAAAAGAAAATTGGAAACTCTTAGCAACGGTGAGCTGGGTCCACCTATTTTCAGCAGCATAATGTAACTACAGTTCAAGTTTTCATTATGCAACACTAATAGGTACATCTGTATTTATTCATTTAAGAATATTTTGTTGCATTAACAAGTAAGACAGAGCTACCAGCCAATAACCCCATCAAATTCTAAGATTTCTTATCACTTCAGCAGTATTAAGATAGAAAATATGTTTGATAATAAAATTCCAATGCATACATTTATTTATTTTTTTCTCAACATTAACTGGCTCAGCATAGAAAATACCCATCACAATCGAATAAAACCAAGATCGTGTCACTGCTGGGGTCTGATGCAGCAAAGCGTTTAAACTCATCTGAATTACAGGAACAATAATATCAAAATTATTATGGTCATTCAGATGATTGAAAGTGCATGGAAAGGTCGACAGTTTTGAGGACTGGGGCTAAGGAATGAAGTGTTTAAGATCAACCTGTAATGATAGTAGAAATATTTACAACTCTTTTTAAGAGATAACATATAAATTAAAGTGACTATCTTGCCTTTCGATTGCTAGATTTGGGACAGCTTCAAATGTGAAAATCCTGCATGTTCTGTGATTACTTCTCCCCCCAAACTAAACAGCTGTTTGAGAACGGCAATCATAAAGTCCTAATCTCTGCCACCAATAAACAAAAGCAAATCATAGCAGAAAGCTTGTTTATCTGTAGTAATCTCCAGGGGATTAGCATTTCAAGGGATCAGATTTCCTAAACCTCTTCTTTCTTGATAACAGCCTTGCTGTGAGGTGACACACCAATAGGAATAAATTATCAAGGGCTGTAGATAAGAGGAGGCCATTTGTGGGTTCTGAATGCAGTAAAAATAGATGCAAAACAGTACGAGAACTGGCGCTCAACAGAAACCTCACAGGGATTAGCAGTTCAAGCTCTGATTTCCTCACTGTTGTTAGCTGCGATTTATCACCAGACAGTGACTCACAGTCTTTCTTATCTGTGATAATTTAATGGCTTAATGGCAATCCCTTTATCTGGGGGTCATAATTAAGCTTGTTTGATCAGGTTCCTAACAAGCATTTTGCCTGTATTTTTAGCTATGCCTATTTTTTTCTCTGGTTGTAGGAGCATTTTTACTAATTAGTATTAACAATATTATTGTTAACAATTATTGGTAATGATAACTATCTCGTTTGGGGTTACTATTTATCTGGAGGAAAAATGCAAGCTAAAAAAAAAGATCCATTTACATCGACTTTAATACATTTACAGGCAAATTTAAACTGCAGTATCTCAGCAACTCGTTGGCTTGTCAAATTCAAATCTAACTTAAATACATAGCTGAAAAAAACTACTGCATAAAATCACTTTCAATGGACTCATTTTCTCTGGAACAAAATTAACACCAATTTGAGAGTGAGCATGACTGCTATTTTACAGGGCATTTACTGTCCCTCTTTATCATTCTGCTAATGAGCTGTTTCTTCCACTGTCATGAAAATTTCCTTAACAAGAGATGAACTTTAAGATCTTATTATGACTGTTTAAAAACACAGGTGTCATCAAAATTAATCTACTGACAGTTTTTCCATTAATATCACTGCAAGAAAAACAAGCCAATCATATGTATAAAGCTGTACCGAATATTAGAAATCTGAGAGGAAATATTTCCAATACTTACTTTATTTTTTAAATCAAACAAAAAAGTGGATTCATTAAGGAGCTTCTTGGTTTTGTTTCTCTGTTTGATTTTAAAACCAAAAATGAAAACAAGTTCAGAAAGACCGCATTGCTTTCTTAAACTTTATTGTTAATTTCTTTATTAAATATTTCAGGGGCTACAAAGAGAAGTGCATAGGAAACTTTCTGAGATGTAGAGAGACAGAATGACTGATTGGCTATAGGACAATAATCCGAGGAACATGATCACATGCATATGTAGACATAGGGGTATGGGTGTAATAAGTGTTTGTATATGTATATGTATTTAAAATTGTCCATATACATTTATATATATATGTGCATCTATGTTTATGCAGTATATATTTATTTCATGTCTAAATATGCTTTTAGTCATGTACATTGTGCATACACAGATTTACTGCTTTGTTTATGAAACAGATCTTATCTTTGGAAGAAAAAAATGTGGGAAAGAGAATCTGTGTGTCTAGTCTAAATTAATTGTCTAAGCAGTACAATAAATGCAGAAAGACAGGGGTTATTAGAGAGTGAATCATTCCACCTATCTGAGGTGCCAGTTTTAAAATCATGAGTTACTTTACTTATGGCTATAGAGAAACACTGAGAACTTTGAGACTCATACCATCCTTTTCTTCTGGATGTTATCAAATAATCTTGAGTAATGACTAGATGATTAAATGGACAAAGACTTGCAGGCAGCAGCAAACAAAATTATCTATTCATTCTCTTATCCTGGTAAAGTAATGTTACTGGCTTTTGCTGTGCTCTGCGGGTAAGTTACAATGGCTTGTGTCCAGTTGTTTGTGTTTGGCAAGAAGGAATTTTATTTTGAGCTTGCTTCATAGCATGCTGGAAGAATTAACTGAGATTATTACAGAAGATGGTCTAGAATGACCTTTGTTCCACAAAGAAGTGTTGATTCGGATCCTGATGAAATCCATGGAAATACTTTAATTGACTTCGGTGGAGTCAGGGTTAAGGTGTCATCCATATTCTAGCAGCAGCTGGCAGCTGCCTGGGAAGCTTAAATTTTACTCAGATATGAAACAAGAAAAATGTGTGAAAGATAGAAATGACAAGGTGTAAGGGAGATTGCAATATAACACACTGAAATCCTTGCCAGTATCTTCAGCTAAGGCCATTGATACTTGGGTGCTGAACTGACACTGTGAGGCTTTGGTGAGATAAGTCCATACAGTCACTGAGATGTCTGCTTTACACATATAACTTCTCAGATAACTTTCCAAAACTAACAAGAAAGAAATATTTCTTGATCTATATTTTCATTCTTGTCAGTGTGACAAGTTTAGTAGATTTTTTTCTACCACTAAAACAAATTGTTAAGGATACATAAAATAGGAATCCTTTCCCAGCTCACAGTGAGAACAGACAGCATTCTACGGTCGCCACTGTGTTATACTGTTAGCTGTTCATCAGCTGGTGCCAGACATGATATAACCAAATAAATTTTCAGGAAAAAGAAATCATGAAGCTTGTGAAATGCTGTTCTAAGTTCACAAATGGTTTCAATGGATTTTACTGCTGTAAGTATAAAAACAGAATAAATATCTTAAATAAGTCTCATTGTTTTAATTTTGTCCATTAGTTGCAGAACTAATCCTGTTTCTAAAAAGAAATCATAGATTATTACAAAACAACTGCTCACATCTCTGAAAGCTGAAGTAAGCTTTTAGATGAAATAACACAGCTTTCTGTCTGTTTTGTCTCTGGGTTCATGATCAGGTCTACTGCAAGTCTAAATTTGCTGTTTTCTCAGAATCACAGAACTGTAGGGGTTGGAAGGGACCTCTAGAGATCACTGAGTCCAAACCCCCTGCCAAAGCAGCTCCCTAGCCCAGGTTGCACAGGTAGGCATCCAGGTGGGTCTCAAACGTCTCCAGAGAAGGAAACTCCACCACCTCTCTGTGCAGCCTGTGCCAGTGTCTGTCACTGCACTGTAAAGAAGTTCCCGTGCACATTTGTGTAGAACTTGCTATGCATCAGTTTGTGGCCATTTCCCCTTGTCCTATCACCACACACTGCTGAGAAGAGTTCAGCCTCATCTCCTTAGATATTTATAGACCTGGATCAGATCTCCCCTAAGCCTTTTTTCAAGGCTGAACAGACCCAGGCCTCTCAGCCTTTCCTCATAAGGGAGGTGTTCCAGGCCCTTTATCATCTTTGTAGCCCTCTGATAGACCTTCTGAGGAGATGCCATTATTTTCTGTACCAGGGTGCTCAGAACTGGACACAGTACTCCAGAGGAGGCCTCACCAGGGCAAAGTAGAGGGGGAGGATCACCTCCCTTGATCTGTTGGCCACACTCTTAATGCACTGATTTTGTGTGGTTTTGCATGAAAATTGCCATTGTCTTGTAACACTCTCAGTCACACTTTCTTTCTACATTTAACAGAAATAATATGCTTATACTTCTATTGATTATGCAAACACATACATAAAAATGTTTGTACACATACATAGGCATGGATGATACATGTCAACAGTTTATGGGCTGTTTTGAACCAGTTCCATGACGACTGGGGTGGGGGACTCATGGGCCCACGCCCTGGGGAAGGGGAAGGGGGAAAGGGAGAAAAGGAAAAGGGAGATGGGCCTAAAAACAAAACAGTGGCAATGATTTGAGGAGGGAAGTTTATTTACTAAATAAGATATCAGAATGCAAAATAACACAATATAATACAATATAATTGGAAATGAAACTAATAAAACAAATAAAATGAGAGAGTGTCTGAGAACTGAAGACCTTACACTAAACACTGAAGGCGAGATGGCAGTGAGCACCCAATGCTGGGTTGATCTGAAAGGGAAGGAGCCTGTGTCTCATGACATACAAACACTTTTTGTCTTTCCCTCTGAGTGGAAAACATAAAAATGCAAAGCATTGCAAAGACCTCTGGAGTATGTAGTTCTCTTATGAGACAAATGTACCCAGAGCTATTGATGATCCACAGAGATGGAGCATTAACTCTTTAACTCCCAATGCACTACATGATGTTATGACGTGGAATACCAATAACAAAAATCATAATACCATAAAAATACATAAAATCATATATTCTCCCTAGCTTTTTGATGTGCAAACAATTTTCAAAGATATAAATGCAAAGATAAAAAGGCATGTTATTACTGAAAAACAGTCTCAAATGTGAATACTTTCATCACAAGAATGAATTTTGTTCCTTCTAATGTATAAATGTTATCACCAATGTGGATCACGTAATGAATCTATAATAAATAATCTATTTGTTATTAAAGACATTTTTATTTCATTATGAAAGTATTGCATAATGTCATCTACTTCTTCATATTCTTGAATTCTGTTTTCAGCTCTTCTACTGATTCTCTATGTTATGACAGATAATGTACAATCTCTTTGAAACCTTTAATCTCTTTGAAATTCAGTTTGCGTATTTGAAATAGATGAGAAGACAAATTTGATTTAATCAATGTTTACGAAGCATTTTGACACCATGGAATGAAAAATAGAAGTAAGAAATATACTTAAATTATTTTATATTTATCCTTTTTTTTTCTCCCCCAAAACCCCTGTGACATATTGATTCTATATTTTGGGTTATCTGTTCAATTCATACTCTTTTTCACAATTAGAATTGTTCAAAATATTACAGCAGGATGTATTTTAATACTCAAATTACCAAATCAACAAAAAGCTCAAACAATGTGGGTATGATAGGATTCCTGAAAATTAATTTTTTTCATTAGGTATCTCCTGCAATTTCATGATACTTTTATTAAATTTCCCAACTTGCAATCAACTGTGCATTGGCAGACTGCTGTACATATATGGAATTCCACTGGTATACAGGTCAAAAAGTTCAGCAATCAATTGTAAATTCATTTTTGGAGCTGACAGTGCAAGAATTAGTCTGATGATAATACAAACCAGTATCCTGTGATCTGTGTGCATATCCATACATATTTATATATACTAATAGAGTATGTAGCAATCTATACGTATGCACATGAGTTTGTGAAGAACCATCATTCAATTCAATGATCAATTTCATAGTGAACTCGCAATTCAAGTACAAGCTATCTTTTGTATTTGGTAGTCTCCAGAAAAGCTGGACAAGCTCATTTGACAGGTTTGATATCAACATTCCAGGGAGACAGGAAGTGTTGAGTATTTTTTGGGTCTATTTTATATTCTGGAATTGAGTTTCTCCCATGAAGATCTAGTTACAGGGCATAGTTCTGAACCACGGGTGCTTGGGATGCATATACACTGGAACTTAAGAATGGACACATCAATGAAGCAGAACAAAACCTGGTCTCATTCATATATACGGCCTAAAAATCCTTCTTCCTTGGTGGGGGGAAAAAATACAGTTTTCTTCAATAATTTTTTATTAGACTCCATGGCTCAAACATTGAATAGGGATATAAGGTTTGTGAGAGATATCAGTGAGGGCACATTATCTTATTTAATAGTCAGATTTTTCTTTGATTTCAAGCAATAGCTTGTTATTAAGGAACACCACAGGAAAGATCATACCATCCACAACTGTATTGTTATTTCCTTAAAATTTCTTTTGAAATAGGCAACATCTTTCTCAGGGAATGAGGGAGCTGACAAGCTAGGGAGGATTATTAGTTGCCAGTTACTGTTCAGTGGTTTTCTGTTTAAATGGGCAGGAATTTGAGAATGGTAAGTAAAATCAAGCTCAGGTCTCCCACATAGCTGTGCAAAGTAGCATCACTGGAAATACATAGTTTAGAGGGATTCTAACTTCAAACTCCTATGTGACATTTCAAATGGTTCACTTAATAAAATGTCATGGGAGGAAAAGTAAAAAAGCTAACTACTCCCAGATGAGAACAAAAAACTGTTTCCCTTTTTGTAAAGTTGGACAGTGGAGCAGCTATGGAAAAAAAAATAAAAATAAAAATAAAAGGAGAATACAACTTCTTGTAAGTATTCACTTAAAACCAGTTAACTATAGTTTCCTTGGTAGGTGTCATCTAATCTACATAGTACATAAACTCATGCTGACATATAACTCACGTTGAGCCAAGATCAGTAGCATTTATACACATGCTTACAAACATGAACTCACCACTGTCAAAGACAATCTCAGTGTGGTTTCTGTGACAAGGGAACTATTCTTCATGTCTTCACCGTTCCAATTTCAATAGGTGGGAATCTGTTTTCATGTTGCAAATCTTGACATTTTGCTTAGAAAATGTCTGCCAGAAAGAACCTGTGAAGCATTATACCTTACATCTTGAAAAAAGCCAGATCTTCAGAGAGAAGTGATAAAACTTTGCTATTGTCAGTGCTCTGCTCCAAACATAAGAAAACCAACATGCTGCTTCCAATAACTGTGGTTTTAAATTGAAAGCAGTCCCTCACCAAAGCTCTGAGAAACAGTATACAAAATCCAAATGCTTGCTGTTCTTGATAGCAATTAAAGCTTTATCAAGCCTTGTTATAAGGTTTCTGGCATAAAAATAAAGAGTTCCTTGTGTTGTGAAAAAGAGATAAAGATTAACCTTTAAGAAAATCTCCACTGTGTATTACTGGGAAAAAAAGTCAAACAAACTTTTGTTTATCTCCTTGACCCTTTCCTTTTTGCTGTTGTCACTGTGTTCACCAAATAGAAAAATACTTCTAGCTTAATACTATTAATTAATTAGTATTCAATTTCAGAATATTTAGCAATACCTGAATTATTACTGTTTTGTACAAGCAGGTAAGTTATTATTAATGACACAGCATGCTCATTTGAATCATAGAATCATAGAATCACAGGGGTTGGAAGGGACCTCAAGAGATCATCGAGTCCAACCCCTATGCCAAAGTAGGTTCCCTACACCAGATCGCACAGGTAGGCATCCAGGTGGGTCTTGAATATCTCCAGAGAAGGAGATTCCACAACCCTCCTGGGCAGCCTGTGCCAGTAATCTGTCACCCTCACTGTAAAGAAGTTCTTGCGCACATTCGTGTGGAACCTCCTGTACTGCAGTTTCTGTTCGTTCCCCCTTGTCCTGTCTCCACACACTTCTGAAAGAGTCTGCCCTTGCCACTTTGTCCCCCACACCTCAGATATTTATAAACCTGGATCAGGTCCTCTCTCTGTCTTCTTTTCTCAGGGCTAAAGAGACCCAGTTCACTTAGCCTTTCTTCATAAAGGAGATCCTCCAGGCCCTTCACTGTCTTTGTGGCCCTCCACTGGACTCTTTTCAAGAGATCCCTATCTTATT
>VXAB01011119.1:54271-69073 GCA_013399175.1 Odontophorus gujanensis
CAAATGCCTTGCAGAAATCAAGGTAGACTACATCCATTGCCCTGCCCCCATCCACCCAGCCAGTGACAACATCATAGAAGGTCACCAGGTTGGTTGAGCATGACCTCCCCTTGGTGAACTCATGCTGGCTACTCCTGATGACCTCCTTTTCTTCCAATCCAGCACAAGCTGTTCCATCACCTTTCCAGGGCCAGAGGTGAGGCTGACTGACCTATAATTACCAGGATCCTCCTTCTTGCCCTTTTTGAAGACCTGAGTCACACTGGCTATCCTTCATTCATCAGGCACATTCCCCATTCTCCAAGACCTCTCAAAGATGATAGAGATTGGTTCAGCAATCACCTCTGCCAGCTCCTTCAGCACCCATGGATGCACCCCATCGGGTCCCATGGATTTATGAACATTAGCATTGCCTAGGTGCTCATGGACCACCTCTTCCCTGACTAAAGGAAAGTCTCCCATTCCCCAGTCCCTCTCACTAACCTCCAGGGTCTGGGATTCCTGAGGGAGAGCTTTTTCACTGAAGACAGAAGCAAAGAAGACGTTCAGTATCTCCGCTTTTTCAGCATCCCCCATTACCAGAACACCCCCCTCACCTAGTAGGGGGCCAAAGTGTTTCATGCCCAAACCAGTCCACAAGGAGAATATATGTATGTACTTTCACTTACATTATTTGAGAAGTTTAATTACCTCTTTCTCCTGCGCAAGTGAGATTCTGTTCATTTTTTTATCAAACGTAAGGGTCTTCTGAAGGAAACAATTTCCCATGGCTTGGCCTTGATGGTTGATTGTCTTTCTACATGCATGTAAGTTGGAGGAGTGTTTTCAGAAACATTTTTTCATATTTCTATAGACTTGCAAAAAGACCTGATATTACAGAAGGCTGGTGGAAGTAACTACTGATTGCTTTTGCTTTGATGAGAATGGGAGATACTGGGATACTCTTTAAGTATAGATTTTTAATCCAGTGGACACAAGTAATTCATCCATACAGAATTTGGACAAAACCATGTCTAACTGACAGCACTTTCCTTTTCTGTGCAAGCAGGAAAGATTCCCAGAAAATACTACTATGGTCATGAGTTAACTGTGAAGTTCTCTGTGTTATTTCTCAGGCAGTTTACTTCAGTGGTAATTTTATCTACACAGAGACCAGGTAAATATATTTAAGAGAGTTCACCTTCTGAACAGCATTCTTAAGCTAAAATTGTTGCATACATTCCTAATGAGTACTTCTACATTACTCCTTTCTTTTCTAGCAGTATTTGATAACAAAACTGAAAATAGAGCAAACAACATCTACTAAAAATGTCGTATTGTCTAAAGAGCTTTTGTGGGTCTTAAAGGAAAATCTCAGTGGTCCGAATTTGTTTGGTCCAAATTACTTCAGGTTTTGTTGCTGTTAATTAGAAATAATCCATTTAATTTAGCAGAAATCATACTTGTTTTCAGATGTCACAATAAAGAAAGCTCGAAGTTCAGGAACATCTGTCAATCCTTTTTTTAAATTTAGAAATTTTTGTAGCAACCCCAGTACTACTACTAGCCTTGTACTACTGTTGGTTAAGGAGAGAGAGGGAAGTTAGTCAATGCAGAAATTATAAGAGATGGGGCCATTTTCAAGGTAGTCTTTCTACTGAACACCAGAGGTGATTTCAGAAACACATGAAAAGCTCTACAATTTTTGGAAGTTATGATTTATGACTGATCTTTCGGAGTCTCCCTATTGAAAAGAGAAAGAAAGAGAAGGGAAAGGAAGGAAAAAAGATAATGATAGAGATACTTGGAGATTCTAAAATATCATAGAAGAATCAAATATCATCAAAATACAGAGACACAGATGACTTCTAGAATGGCTCATTTTTTGTAATTACATGATTAGATTCATTCAGTGCCACTGATCTCTTCAGATACATGTGTAGGTCTATTGTTCACAAATCTGCCTCACTGTTATACTAACAGATGCATAGTTATTAATCTTGGAAAGAATCCACATCCCCTTTTCAGAAAGATCAGAGAAGCCAATTATGGGTGGCATGGCATCTTGTGTGGAAGAACAGCTAGCACTGCCGGTCCCATAAATGGGCAAAAATGATGCCAGAACCTGTGAAAAAATGCCAAGGAAAAAATAATTGTGCCATACATCATCTTTTCATTCTTCTCTGCCATTTTTACCCAATATCTTCCTCAGATTGCACATTTAAGTATCTGTGGAGCAAGTACAGCTCTGCAAATGTATGACACCTGCTAACTGCTCTCCTTCCTGACTCAAACTTCTCATTTAGCAGCCTCTGTTAAGCACTCAATTGAGTTGACACAGCAAAGTAAATGCCAAAAAAATGCTCTCTACAAAAGCACTAACAGCTCAATAGCGGGAGCCAGGGCTATTAATCCACATTCTAAGCAGTATCTCAGTCATTTGGAAATATAAATAAATGATGACAAAAGTACAGGAAATTTGTGCTCAGAAGAGATTAGAATTCATATTGTTTGTGTTCAGTAAGTCCCAAGAGCTATATGATGTACAGAATATACTATTGTATATTTATTTTTCAGGACAAAGTATTAGTTCTATCAACAGAACTGTCTTGGTGAAGAGTACTGACAAAATTTATTAAAAAAAAAAAAAGAAAATCAAAGATTACATTACTTTTCCTGTCTGCTTTTGCAATTCTAGTTTATCCTATTCCAGTTGATACTTCTTTTTACCATACTTCTATCAGTTAAAACTGTTTTCATGCATATTTCATGTACTTCCTTAGAGATGACTCCTTCTGACACTCATATGGCAAACCAAGCCATTACAAATATTAAATAATAAAAAGATTAAAAATAGAATATCTTCACTGAGTGAAAAACAAAAATTCCTATGAAACGAACATTGGAAAAGTTTTAAAATCCATTTTGGTTATTTAGATGTTGGAAACATTCACATTTTTTCTTTCCCTTTTCTTCTGATAACTAGGACTAATCTTAAGAATTTGGAGGTAAGTGATTACTTGGACTTCCAAAGATCCAGCAATGCTTTTCCATGACTGTGCTCTTTCTCTGTAGGATATCTGAAGAAGTTTACTCCTCCTTCCTGAAAGGGTAAGGATTTCAAATTGTCTAGCAAGTGTTGCAAGGTCAAATAATCATTAAAAAAATTATTCTTATGACACAAGTGATGTAGTAATATTTTTAGAATGACAGCAGTACCCTACATTCCTGGGGGAATCCAGTGATTCTTGTGTGGAAAAGACTTCAAGACACCTGGTTACATGGTTAAGGAATTAAGTATGTGTTGTCTCTACAAGGCTGGAATCCTGAAAACATGAGTGGTGAAAAGAACATTATGTTGACAAATATCTAGATTTACATTCCTACCTCATCTATTTTGCTTTTCTCACAAGATTATAAATTTTCACCGTGGTTTATTTTGTTTTGTTGGGAAGAAGAAGGAAAAGGGAGAGAATTAAAACTAGGGGGTGGGGAGAGAATCATGTAAGGCAAGATTAATTTTGTAGACCTTAATGACAAGTTTATTGATTATGACTCATAAAGTATGAAGTTATAGATTTCTGTGATGCTACAAAGCCAGCTACAACAGCTACATAATGTCACACACTACCTGAGTACTAGTCAATTTGAATCTTGCTTTATAGCTCTTCAGTGTTTATGATATATTGGCACAATTTAACAGCTGGATCAACAATCCAGATTTTCTCTTTCAGTAGCAAACAATGTTCTGTATTCCACAAATGTGGGCATGAGGAAGCTATGCAACTCCCCTAAAGACATGAATAAGATCAAAATTAATAAGAGAAATTTGCAGTGGTATTTACATATTTTAAAATATTTTTAGCTAAATGCAAGTAATTTACATTGCATCTGTCTCAAGTAAAATTATTACTTTACAATAAATAAGAAAAAAATAGTATTGTTTCCTGTGCATACTTGTGAATTGTCTGGAAAGACTGAATTTCAGAAACTAGGTATTTGTCAATGTGCCAGCTAATACAAATCATACCATAATCAGATTATTAAGAAATAAGTTTAGTCAGAAGTCAAAAATTCTTTACACAGGAAAAAAAAATATTATAGACAATTTATTGTCTTCCAGAGCCATTCCAGTTAAATTCCATGATGACAGATGTTTGGGGAACAAATCTTTCAGCTTGGCTTACCTAGGATCTCTGAAGTCAATGCAGAGAACAATTGTACTAAGGTTATTTTACTAACATTAGCTGTTTGTTGTTTAATTTAGGTCTAAAGTTTTTTATTCTCATTGACAGTAATGCTGGTCAGGTATATGTATCTTAATAAAGGTGATCAGAAATTCTCATTCTTTCTCTTTGGGTATCTATAATGCTTGTAATTAATAATTCTAGGAGGTGATATGAACACATTCACTGAATATTTTTGTAACTGTGATGGTTGTAGAGAAAATGTTTTCAAAGACAAGATAATAAACAGTCTTCAAAAGATACAATTTCTTTTTGGTTTTTGTTTTGTTTTGTTTTTTATTATTTAATATATCATATTTAATATATTTTATTTAATGAAGCAAAGACACTGTTGTTAGATAAGTATATTTTACCATAAACGCATAGTGATGACACTTGACAGAATCTTTGAGAATTTTATATTTAAGCTTTAGCATCACTGTATATGTCTGTGTCATGTTTAGTTTGCTAATATAGATCTAGCTTATGTGGGGAGAGTAGTAACAGTTTGTGCAGAAGCACTTCGTATACTTGGGCAACAATTATTTCAAATAATAATACATGTTTCTGTTCTCTTCTATTCCTTAACTGGAAATGAAATAGTTAAGGGTTAAGAGAACTGTCACTCTGGACTTTAAGAAGGCAAATTTTAAGTTTCTCAAGGAATTATTTATCTTGTTAGCAGTGTCCCCTAGCAATCATCTCTGGAGTGTTTTGGGATCCACAACAGTTGATTGCTCTCATGATCCTCACCTTTTAAGAGCCTATGAGCACACAATCTCACTGTGTAACAAGTCAAGTAAGAAGGGCAGAAGAGCAAGCTAGTTGAACAGGAAATTCTTCCCAGAAATAGGGTAAAAATAAAATCATATAGGAACTCTAGAAGCAAGGTCTGGCTTCACAGGGAGAGTACAGAACTCCAGTTTGCATCTGCAGGGAGAAAACAAAAAAAAAGGCAAAGTTCAACTTGAGTTGACATTTGTCAGTATGGTATTAAAGCTTTTTCAAGTATATCAAGAGCAAGAAGATTTCAAAAGGAAACACTGGACTGCTTGATGCAACTGGTCACCTAACAACTAATGATTAAGAGTAAGGTAAAGGCAATTAATGTTTTCTGTTCACGACTTTGGGCTGCCTAGTTGTCAATGGCTTACAGGCTGGTTCTGCCTGGTTCTGTGACAACTGGTGCAGGGGACCCATGGACTCATGCCCCAGGGAAGGGGAAGGGAGAAGGGGAAAAAAGGAAAAGGAAGATGAGCCTAAAAACAAAGCAGTGGTAATGATCTGATGTGGAAAGCTAATTTATTAAATAAGATATCAGAATGCAAAATAACACAATATAATACAGTACAATTGGAATTGAAGCTAATAAATCAAATAAAATGAGCAAGAGAGAGGGTCCAATAAAACCAAAGGCTTTATGCTAAATGCTGAAGGTGAGACAGTTAGCACCCACTGCTGGGTCAATCCCCAAAGGAAAGAGAGTGTCTCGTGACATGCAAAGAGTTTTTATTTTTCACTCTGAGTGGAAAACATAAAAATACAATGCAACGCAAAGTCCCCTGGGGTGTGTAGTTCTTCTCTACTGAGACAGATATACCTGGACCTATCGATAATCCATTGAGCTGGAGCATTAACTCTTTAACTCCCTATGCACTACATGATGTTATGATGTGGAATACCAATAATAAAAATCATATAACCATGACACTAGTCTTCAGAATGGAGGACCATGACCGGGGGAAGAGTGACTTTCCCAAAATCTGTAGTCACAAAATTGTAAGGAACAGTTCTATCACCAATATTCCATAGGTCATTGGGGCCTGACAGGATTCACTGTAGTTAGTTAGTAGACATTATAGATGGAACCCTTTCAACAACCTGCCTGAGTTTGATGAAATTCCTGCTGACTGACAGCTAGCCAGCATTATATCCATCTACGAAAAGGACATTAATGAATAATCAGGAAACCACAGATCTGTTAGTCTAAACTCAGCCCCTGGAAAAATTATGGAGAGTTCCTGGAAGCTACTGAAAGACAGTTAAGACCAAAGCTATCAGCATTCAGAGTCTGAGTGGGTTCATGAATGGAGAGTCCTTTCTTAGTAATTTGATCTCCTTCTACGACCTTCACTACCTGCTTGTTGGATGAAGAGAAGACAGTGGATGTAATCTTTCTGAATTTTAGCAAGGCCTTTGATACTGACCCTCACAGCATCCTTCTGGACAAATTATTCAACTGAGAAAAACAGATTCACAGTATGCTGAGTGATGAACTTGATCAATGGTAGAGCTCAGAGTGTCATGGTGAATTGGGCTCCCTCTCACTGGCAGCAGGTCACTAGAAATGCTTCCAGGAATCAGTTCTATGGTTGTTTCTGTTCAACATTTTTATCAATAATGTGGATGTAGGAGTGGAGTAAATCCTCAGAGAGAAAGCTACTAATACTATTTCTATTCTAGACTGAATTCTGAGAGATGAAGAGGTTACAATCATTAAATTGGTATATCACAACAAATTTGAACAATTAGAACTAAACATTCTTTGGCCTGTTCTTATGGATTTGGAATTTTTATTCCTCCCCAAATTACAAGAACAATCATGGAAACTTTGTTAAGGGCTGAGGTTGACTGTCTCCATGAAGATCTGGTTAAAATATACCAAGGTCTTATATACTTAGGTTTCTTTCTTGCAACAGCATTTCAGAGAATTAAATATCTGAAGCAAATCCATCAAAATAATTGCATTCAGACTATTAAGTGACATAGAATTCATAGGAAATTTCATTTACAAACACATTCCAGATGTATTTAATTTAAATATCTGAACTCCATAGTTCTCCAGGTAAAAAAAAAGAAAAAAAAATTGTTCCCTACTCCAACAAATTTTTATGAAGATTTGTATGTCTAGAATTAATTCTCTTGCCCAGTGCATTCCTTGTTTTTGGTATAAAACTAATAGGAAATACTTTTCTGCGAAGATTTCTCCAAATCACACAATGAAGAAATTCTAAGCTTTTGGAGGAAACTTGTAGATGTATTAAATAATTTGGAACAACAAAGATTTCAGTTGTCTTAATCCAAATAAAGCAGAGTAAGTGGAACATGCAAGGATCTTCAAAAATATAGTTTCCAAATGAAATCTGTACAGATATCTTTCTAATCTTCTTCAATTTGTCTCAGGAAAATATGGATTAGAACTAGGAACTCCTCTCTCTGCATCTCATGTTTGTTTCACTACATTTTACTGTTCCTGAGATAGCAATATCTGCATCTGCAGGTATTCTTTTCAAATTTTTCCACAAATCAATGAGGAGCTTCAGAATAGGTTTCATACATTCATTTCTTCAGCTAAATTTATCTGGAGCCCCTCCTGCTTTTCACTATCTGTTAAATAAGCATACACTGAAAATAATTAAGGAGTAATTTCCACACAACTTACATGCAGAAACAAAACAAGTACAACCCTTGCATAATGTTCCACAAAATAAATTTTGTTCCCATCAGCTCTAACTGTTAACTATAGCAACTTAGGCTAATGGAGATGTCCCTAGGAGAAAACAAGAACAACAAACAAGCAAACAAAAGCCTAAAGAACAACGACAACAAAAAAGCAGCAGAGGTCAGGTAAAGTAAAAACACATATGAACAGTGAAGAATTTATTTACCTAGTAGAAAACAAAATGTGATTTTTATTGCTTTCTCTGTCATCCACTCATATGGATTTCCCTGTCTCTTCCAATAAATCATAATAACTAAAGTCATTGTAATTATGAAAATAAACTTGAAAATGGAATCACAACTCTAGACACACCTAGGGGGACTTGACACAAATTTACTCCTTCCCTTCGAAATCTGTTTAATAATCATCCTTCCATTTCAGTAAAACCTGGAAACAGCAAGAAAATCCAGAGAAGCTGAAGAATGGTCAGTATCAAAACCTCTTTTCCAGTAGATTTTTATACATCTTTCCTGGGACCTTTCTCAGGTAGTGATATATGACAAGAATATGATAAAGCTGAGGAAACTACCGTACCTTAATTATTCATTTACTGCTGCTGCTGCTGCTCTAAAATGTATAGATTGCACTCTTATCTGCTTCTTGTTGGACCTGACAGGCCCCGGATGAGGCCAGGCTCCTTTTTGTGAAATAGAAGCATGATCACAGCAGTGGTTCATTTCCCTTCTCCCTAGACTAAATAACTGAGCCAAATCACAACAGGAGCATAGATATTCAGCGCAGAACCTCATCAGTAATGAATTATTAACTCCTAGGATGTAAAATCAAACCAAGGAGGAAATGGTAATGTGAGTTAACATGCTGTGGCTGTGTGGTGGTAGTGGCCACACTCCTCACAGACAATTGTGACTAAAGTAAAATCCTAGACCATTATAATTTTGCAGGAATGTCATCAGTTTACTTACCATGAACCACAGCTCTAATCTTAATCTGAAAATTCTCTCTTTCTTTCTGTCTTTCTTTTTATTTTTCTAATTAATAATGTTTACTTTCCTACATTTGAATAAGTTAATGTATAGATTGGACCTGCAGCTTTTGTATATCAACTTCACTCCATTGGTTTCAGTATAGCTGAGAATCTGGCCCAGTAATTTTTAACTTAAACAACCTGAATTGACTTCAGTGAAATGTTACATGTAAAAATGAACTGGGAACCATAAGGTGGAATCCTTCTTTTCATATTTTTAATTATGTTTCCATAATAGTGAAAGGCAGAGATTATTACATTCAGAAAACAATGTTTGATCCCCTTTGGTTAATTCAAATCTCATTTAAAAGTTTCTGTGGGAGGGCTTTGGATCATAATATTTGACACCACAACTGTGTTTACACTAACTGCAGTAAAAACATTGAAGACATATAAGACAAGACAAATAAATACTGTTTAATAAATCAAAATACTTTTCAACGTCGAATTACATGTATATATTTACTAATCTTCCTCATGTAACTCTTACAAGGCAAATAAATACTTATCTCCAAATTACAAATGGGAAAACACAGAAAGGTTAAGTGAATTGCTCTCTGCTACAGCAAAGACACTTTCAGTTTCACATTTGGAACTTGGGAGTTTTTGTCTATTAGATACTGCGCCTCTTTTTTAATTAGCTAGAGTTTATTGTTGTTGTTTGATTGCTTTTTCTTTTTGTTTAGCTAAAGAGAAGAAAACGTATTTTCCTCCACTGTTATGAGTGCATTGTACTGGACTTACTCATTCTGGCAGTAAAATCTCAAATAATTTTAGATATAGAGCTTTATAATTAGTCAAAGAGATTTTCATAATGCTCAGGTATGTCTTGAGAAAAACATTTAGAAGCTAGTATTCTATAAAACAATTCCTGACAAGGTAAATCAGCTCCATGAGGAAAGTCAAAGCTCAGAAGAACTGACAAAATTTTTGTGGACAGCAGCAGAAAATTAAACATCAGAAAATATTTTAAATATCTATAAGAATATTATACAAATATAACAGCATTTTTAAGAGAAACTTCTCTCTTACTGAAGGTTACTACTGCTGATATTTTTGCACAAAAAATCCCACCCTCAGAAAAAAAAAACATTGAGTGGATAAGCCAGCATGGCTGGTGCCCATATGGAACTCATAGTGTGATCCTTTGACTTCATGCATATCCTGGTGTTCAACCAGGAGGAGATTCGCAGAGGGCAGCCAAGAACTATATTACCCAACAGATTTGGAGATTAGACAGAAACTTCAGGTGGTCAACTAAACAGAAAATGCTATGCAGGACAGCTCTCCCAGCAGTCAGCAGGAAAAACTGTATGGGACAGTTCTATTAATAACGCTTACTCTTTTGCTGTGATTCAACAACAAAGAGAGAACAAAAAATCTGTGTGCGCATCTGTGTACTCAATATTCATTGCCATGGTGGAGATAATTCCTTGGGTGGGACTCAGTTTCAGACTAACACACAGAATTTTAGGTGTCTCTACATTAATGCTTCTGCATTACCAATAGGTCAGGTGATCCTGTCAATGTCAATGTCCATGTCAATCCTGTCAGTGGAAATCTCATCAATGAATTTAGTAAAACTGAAATATTCAGCTAGCTTTATATTAGACTGATAGGTATTGCAAAAACCGAGGGACCTGAAAGCACTTTAGTAGTACTGAAAAACCTAATATCCAGCTGGTCCAAGATAAAGATAATCCCAAGTTCTTGTCTGATATCAGCCAGCCTGTGCAAATGCCTTTGATTCATAGTACAGTATTAATTTTTTATAGCTAAGAGACTTACATGCACTGGCATATCTTATACAGTCAGACATGCTCTCTCTTGCAGCAGCTGAATTCCAGGTAGGAACAAGAGTATGGCTTCTGTGGTTATGGATGTTATCATGAAGGCAAGAGCCCTGTGCTCTTTCAGTACACATCATACTTGCCCGTTTTGCAGCTGTTGTGCACACAGTGGCACCCTCATCACAGATGGTAGAAGTGCAGGGAAGGGGTGGCAACGGATATGTGCAACTTTCTTCAGAGAAACAGAACCATGATTATATTCTTCCTTGTTTTCACCACAATGTCTTCCCAAACTATGTCTTTCCTTTTTGAGATAATCGGTCCTTTCCAGTCCATTAAAATTGTACCAGAAAATTATTCTTCTACAAGTCTAACCTCCAGTTGCTCTTCAAGGATAGATAGCTTGCTCATTAATATGTCTTTTACAGTTCTTTTTTCTAAAAGTCAGAGTTCTGCCAGGGACCTTGCAAATAGGAATAATTAATTACATTTAACACAACTATAGAGCTTCACAGATTCAACTATTATTCTTCATTCTTTAACCCTGTTAAGATATAATTAAAAAGTCTACAACTTGTGTACAAGAGTAATTCTTATTCCAAACACCTTGTGGTTACTGCAAACGAATATATATTTTTTTCTGTTATTTTTATGTTTTATATCAATATACTTATTTTAAAGGTAAAGACAGACAAGTTTTGAAAATCGAATGGATTCTAAACCAGTTACTGTGTTAGTGGGAACACACCATTCAAGTCAAGATTTATTTTGAAAGCAGCAGAGAAAGTTTGTAGGGTTTGGTGGTGGTGGAGGCCTTTTTCTTTTTCTTTTTCTTTTTCTTTTTCTTTTTCTTTTTCTTTTTCTTTTTCTTTTTCTTTTTCTTTTTCTTTTTCCTTTTTCCTTTCTTTTTTTTGCATTTTTTTGTCTGTATTCACAAATCACCATGCCTGATTCACTGAAAGCTTAGCATATCAGAAAAATAACTTAAATCTCAAGAGAAACACTGAAAATTTGAAGAATCCAATAAGAAGAGTGTGGTCAGTGTATTCCTGTTAGCATTTTTCCCCACTGTGAAAACATAACCAACTGAAATGAAGAAAAAAAAATACAAATGAAGAAGTCTAGTTCCAAATAAGTGCAATGTCAAAAAATTTGAGGTCAAAAGAATATATCTTCCTTTAGGAACACACAAGATAACTCCACAATTTGCACTGGAATTTATTTTACTTCTTTCCTTATTCAAATATGAAAAAAAAAAAAAGATAAATAAAGTGAAAATCGGGTAATAAATACTGAGTGAAGAATTAAAAAAAAATACAATAAAATTACCTATTTAGGCTTGAAGAGTACACATTTTTACCTTTTCACTCAGCAAAGGGTATCAAAAGCACATAAGTGAAGGAAAAGCATGTTAAGAATGAAAACAATTTTTCTACCTAAAATTAGCAGCTAGAGAGTTACAACTTGGCTTAGTATTAGCAAATTGTTTATTGGTTTTACCACTAGTGGTACCCCTTAAGCATCAACTGTAATCAGAGATCTATTTGCAAAGGTAATTCATTCATTCATTCTTTCACATTAAAAAAATAAAAATAAAAAAGAGACAGAAGAGAGAAAAAAAGAAATAAAAAGCTTTCTTTATCACAGTTTCTAAGCCTCACTCATATAAAAATGACTGAAAGATAAATAAATAAAAATGGTTTTTTATACAGTTTTATATGGCAATTTTATACAGATTATATTTAATAAAAAACAAACAAATAAGAGTTCCAGCTCTGGTTGAGCTTATGTTAATTATTCCATTATAATTTCACCACATAATTATTTGGAAAAAGTATGTAAAATGGAATTTTGTAACACAAAAGTTAATGGGTAGCATTGTGGGAATGAGCTTCATTCATTCATCCCTTGTTCTCCTTTCTTATCACAATCTAATATTTTTGTAGCCTTTGGAATTCCTAAACTTGAAATCAAACATAACTATAAGGGTAAGTATGCCATCGGAAGACTTTGTCTAAAAACATCTTCCCAACATGCAGGAAAGGAAAATAAAGTTAAAAGCAGGGAATGGGATTAAGGCCAATGGTACAAAGAAAGAAGTGTAACACATGCACAAGCACCAAGCAGCTTTTAACTTCCCAAATGAGCTGTGAAGGTATGATTGCATATATAATATATCACTTATGCTGATTATTCCAAGGGTCCAAAGTGTGCAGCTGTATCATTGCCTGCAATGAAATATGAAATCACAATCTTCATCTCCAGTCTTCCTCGTGTGTGACTGCATTCAGGATGGAAAACAGAAGCTGAATATAGAACTTGATTTATTCACAAGTTATTGTGAAAAACCTAGCAGAACAATGTGGAGAATGATTGTGCATGGGCTGATGAGGTAGCCAGCATGTGTAACACACTGCAGGAAAGGACAGAAAAACAGCAGCCTCCTCATCATTGTAATTTTGGAGCTATGTTATAAATAGACAAAATGGACAGGAAGGATTCAGGTATCTAAACATGGTTTTGTAGAGCTATTGGAGATGTAGGGTAGAGTAGAACTCAGGTGAGGGCTGGCAGATATGACATCTAGTTATGAACAACCAGTGTCCTGCTAGAGCTGCACTTAGAAGTGGGTATATCTCCCGTGGTACCAAATATCTATGGTTATGTATTGGAATTAAGCTACAAACCAGGCACTGAAAGGAATATTTGCCTACCTGATTTTTAAGGTCTTGCTATGCTTATTAGCTGCAGACTCAGGCTTGCTTGCTCCTCAATTGCTCAATGGAAATTCAGAGTAATTCAGAAGAACTGAGATTCAGAATACTTCAATTGGACATAAAATTATTTGCAGAATGGTCTGACTGTGCTCCCTTACTGGTTACATAGGTAGCCTGGATGATCTGACTTGCTATGAAGACATACCTGCTGTGAAGATATGTGGGGGTGTATTATAGGCCCTGTGATGAGGATGAAGCTGACAAGGACTTCTACAAGCAGCTGGAAGTATCCTTGAAATCTCAGGTGCTGGTTCTTTTGGGGGACTTCAATTATCCATATATATATTGGAAAAGCAACATGGCCAGGCATGCACACTCCACACAGTTCCTACAATGTGTTGAATATAACTTTCTGATGCAGGTGGTGGAGGAGCCGATGAGGAGAGAGGTGTTACTGGACCTTGTTCTTAATAATAAGGATGGGCTTGTTAGGGAAGTGAAGGTTGGGGGCAGATGGGGATTTAGCAATCATGAGATGGTGGAGATCAAGATCTTGAGTGGAAGAAGCAAGTCAACAGGTAGGATTGCTACCCTGGACTCCCAGTTAGCATAAGCAATAAGATGAGATTTTCTCTTTCCATCATTTCCACATTTACACGGCCATCTAAGGCTTTCTGTGGGAAAAGGAACATGACTAGTAAGCTGTAGGCAGTACCTACCCACTGGTGACTATTTTCCTGAAACAGGGGCTTTGTCACTATCTCACTAGGTTGACAATGAAACCCAACATTTATTTCTGTTGAAAATACCAGCACAGTTTCTTAGTGTGTTTTCAATTCATCTATTTGATAAACCTTCCTTTACATTTGCACAAACAAGACCTTTAAGTAAACACACTGTAATATTAGAGTTGTAAGGTGAGGGAAGTAGTGAAGCAGTTCAGAGTACTTTCTGACCTGATTTGCATATATATATATGCATGCATATGTATTTGAAATGCCTCTAAGGGTAAAAGTAAAGCTTCCTGTAATTTTTCAGATTCGTTGCTACATTTTACACCCAAGATAACTTTGTCAGAAGAAAGGAGGGATAATTTATAGTCTTTTTGCTGATCTTACAAGGGATTGCTTTCTTCCATTTGAATGTCTTCTGATTGGTGAGCAAGCTTCTGCAGTTCAGCAGAGAATCCTCAAGTGGATTCTGATGCTATTTTGATGGTATTAAGACAATGATGCATAATAGCATGATACGCTGGGATTTGGGGGCTTTTTCTCTGAGTTCTTCCTTTCCTTATGAGGGAAAGGTGAAATTGTTTTTTTTCTAAATAGGAATAAATCTTTTAAGTTAGAATACAACTTACCTATAGGAATCTGTCTCCTATTTTTTTAGCTTTGAAACTAAATGCATTAAGAGGAGTTGTAGCAATTTTCGGTGATTGCAGATTTTGGATTATGCTTTTCTCCTCCAAAGAGATGAAAACATTTTCAAGAAAAGAGATTAAATTACAGTTTATTAAACACGGAATTGAATTGTTTGTTTCAAGTAATTCAGATATTGTCAAATATATCTTTATCATTATGTTCAACGACTACTTCCAGAAAAA
>VXAB01011119.1:69110-91369 GCA_013399175.1 Odontophorus gujanensis
TACATAATTAATTATATTACATTATTATTTAAAATATATAATAGTTCTTCATAACTAGATTGAAGCCCAGGTGTCCTTTAACCTGAAGCAAGTGACTTAAGAATTTGACTACAGACCTCACTCTTTTTCTTGCTCTCTAAACCACTAATTCATACAGCCAATCCACCAGAACAGCTCAGTTCCATCAGAGGAATGCAGACAAAGCTGTCCCTGCCTCACCTATTCTTTGATGAGTTAAGTCACTCTCCTGGCTGTTAGAGCTGTAGATCTGATATCCCTCACGGTGTGGAAATGCTAGAATGCACATCCATGTATTTCTGGGTAAGCATTTGAATTATCTGAATTAATTGCAGTAAGTTTCTTCATCTGGATGTATCTTTTAATTAAAACTCTAGACTGTCAGAATCTATTGTCTTCCTAAGTTCATATTTTACAAATTGGGAATTCTAAATGAGTAGCTGCTTCCCAGCCCATCTGTGAAGCACGAAGAGGGTTGGTTAGGAACCAGGTGACACTTACGAACATATGTTAAAGCATAGGTTTAAGCATGTAATGAACTTGACTGTCTCCAATTGTTATTATACTCACTATATTTTGTAGTGTGTTTTTGGAATGGATAATATCCAGATAAGGGAGACTATGCTGTATCTCCAGCTAGCACTGAAAAGTTTATGAGTACAGGAAGCTCCAGTTTTCCCTGGCTACTGTCAGCAGCTGTACTTGCCAGTGAAATGAGAATGAATAATGAGTTGCTATTACTTGTCAGAGGTTTGGAGACGTGTCCAAAGAGAAAAGTTCTAGGAAAATCATAGCTTTTGCATTTTAAGACTGAGAAAGGTTGATTCAGACAAAACTGTTTACTGAAGTTTGGCTTCTAAAAATGAGTAGTATGTAAGAGCACCACTGATTGGGAGATATTTCTGCTCTGGTCTTGACTCTTGGCAACTTTATACCTGCATATGGCATGATTAGCAAATAAGGACTGTCTGCCAGTATTCCTGGAGAGTTCAAAGTGAGCTTGAGGCTTTTGTGTTTGGACACATATCATATATATGTCTTTAGGATGGGTTAAGCTGTCTCCAGGCAACCTGCTGAAATAGATAGAGACAATTCATTACATGACTGCACTAATAAGAACAATAGGAAATACCTTTCCAATCAGATTCCTTCCACCTCTCTCTTTCCCCAAATCTTCACTCTATCTCTGCTCTTGAAGTCCAGTGTTAAAATGTCTGCTCTAGCTTTTTTATTTGGATTTTGCTATTCTGGTCTTCATTCTGCTCTTAAAAGGCCAATTATGTTATCCCAAACAAAAGCAATAAAAATTTCACTATTAAATGCAAATATTATTCTTCTATCATCATACCAACATTCATATTCTTGTAAGTTTCTTTAGCAAATGCACAGTACTTCTTGCTCTACTAAGTGGGAAAAGTTATAATATATTTTCATAAACCAGAAAGCATTAATGTCATATTTCAAATAATTTAGCAGAAATTGTATATATATAACTATTTTATCATTGCTGAAAAGCTGATAAGAAAAAGGTAGAAGTAAGTACTTTTTCAGGGTTGGCAATGTTGGCGAATGAAGAATGAAGTAAAGTTTAACTAAATTTCCAGATAAATAAATTTGCATTTACATATGAACATGATTTATTTATTTATTTNCAGTTAGCATAAGCAATAAGATGAGATTTTCTCTTTCCATCATTTCCACATTTACACGGCCATCTAAGGCTTTCTGTGGGAAAAGGAACATGACTAGTAAGCTGTAGGCAGTACCTACCCACTGGTGACTATTTTCCTGAAACAGGGGCTTTGTCACTATCTCACTAGGTTGACAATGAAACCCAACATTTATTTCTGTTGAAAATACCAGCACAGTTTCTTAGTGTGTTTTCAATTCATCTATTTGATAAACCTTCCTTTACATTTGCACAAACAAGACCTTTAAGTAAACACACTGTAATATTAGAGTTGTAAGGTGAGGGAAGTAGTGAAGCAGTTCAGAGTACTTTCTGACCTGATTTGCATATATATATATGCATGCATATGTATTTGAAATGCCTCTAAGGGTAAAAGTAAAGCTTCCTGTAATTTTTCAGATTCGTTGCTACATTTTACACCCAAGATAACTTTGTCAGAAGAAAGGAGGGATAATTTATAGTCTTTTTGCTGATCTTACAAGGGATTGCTTTCTTCCATTTGAATGTCTTCTGATTGGTGAGCAAGCTTCTGCAGTTCAGCAGAGAATCCTCAAGTGGATTCTGATGCTATTTTGATGGTATTAAGACAATGATGCATAATAGCATGATACGCTGGGATTTGGGGGCTTTTTCTCTGAGTTCTTCCTTTCCTTATGAGGGAAAGGTGAAATTGTTTTTTTTCTAAATAGAAATAAATCTTTTAAGTTAGAATACAACTTACCTATAGGAATCTGTCTCCTATTTTTTTAGCTTTGAAACTAAATGCATTAAGAGGAGTTGTAGCAATTTTCGGTGATTGCAGATTTTGGATTATGCTTTTCTCCTCCAAAGAGATGAAAACATTTTCAAGAAAAGAGATTAAATTACAGTTTATTAAACACGGAATTGAATTGTTTGTTTCAAGTAATTCAGATATTGTCAAATATATCTTTATCATTATGTTCAACGACTACTTCCAGAAAAATAATTAGACGTGGTCAACACTTTTCTAATGAAAAAATATATAAGATCACATGTTATTTATCTAAGACAGGAACATTATGTGATTTGAATCAAAACGAGTAAATACATGTAATTAATTAGAAGAGTTTCAAGTTCAAACTAGATAATTACTTTAACCAGTAGACCCAATAACACAGAGATATTGATGCTAAATAAACTTTTTGTTCCCCTTAAAGTTGTGGGCAGCAATTTCGTTAGGTAAGAAGTGAAAAAAACTGTCAAGTGTTTCTAGGTCCAAATTTATGATCTTGAAAACCCGCACCTGATACCTGACTGCCAGAGTGCCAAAGTATACAGGGGTATTAGCGCATAAACATTCCTTAAGTGCCTTGGCATTTCCAGCATAGGATCAATTTCTTATGTGCCTGAATAGCCTTACTTCTTAAACCCAATCAAAATCCAGAAAGCATTTTTCTTTTTCTCCATTTGAAACCATGGTACATTTATGTTAGGAAATCACTGGCAGTTCATTCAAAACTGATCAACAGAACTGTGCACTCCAGGGAATGTCAAAATGCCTGTCGTTTAGGAAAAAAAAAAAAAAGCTAGCTGTGGAAGGCAAAAACTAAGGGGGTAATCCTATTAGAGTAGCCTTTTTCTGCAGATTATCCAGGACAAATTTGAGCAGGATGGGAAAATGTTAGATAGTCCACCTTGCTGAGGTTAGGACAGAAAGTAGGGACTTGAATTTTAGCTTCTTTTTAAGGAATCATTATTTTCTTATATTACATAATTAACATATTATATACATAATACATAATTATATACATAATTACATAGTTAACATAATTATATTACATAATTAATTATATTNTTGTTATTATACTCACTATATTTTGTAGTGTGTTTTTGGAATGGATAATATCCAGATAAGGGAGACTATGCTGTATCTCCAGCTAGCACTGAAAAGTTTATGAGTACAGGAAGCTCCAGTTTTCCCTGGCTACTGTCAGCAGCTGTACTTGCCAGTGAAATGAGAATGAATAATGAGTTGCTATTACTTGTCAGAGGTTTGGAGACGTGTCCAAAGAGAAAAGTTCTAGGAAAATCATAGCTTTTGCATTTTAAGACTGAGAAAGGTTGATTCAGACAAAACTGTTTACTGAAGTTTGGCTTCTAAAAATGAGTAGTATGTAAGAGCACCACTGATTGGGAGATATTTCTGCTCTGGTCTTGACTCTTGGCAACTTTATACCTGCATATGGCATGATTAGCAAATAAGGACTGTCTGCCAGTATTCCTGGAGAGTTCAAAGTGAGCTTGAGGCTTTTGTGTTTGGACACATATCATATATATGTCTTTAGGATGGGTTAAGCTGTCTCCAGGCAACCTGCTGAAATAGATAGAGACAATTCATTACATGACTGCACTAATAAGAACAATAGGAAATACCTTTCCAATCAGATTCCTTCCACCTCTCTCTTTCCCCAAATCTTCACTCTATCTCTGCTCTTGAAGTCCAGTGTTAAAATGTCTGCTCTAGCTTTTTTATTTGGATTTTGCTATTCTGGTCTTCATTCTGCTCTTAAAAGGCCAGTTATGTTATCCCAAACAAAAGCAATAAAAATTTCACTATTAAATGCAAATATTATTCTTCTATCATCATACCAACATTCATATTCTTGTAAGTTTCTTTAGCAAATGCACAGTACTTCTTGCTCTACTAAGTGGGAAAAGTTATAATATATTTTCATAAACCAGAAAGCATTAACGTCATATTTCAAATAATTTAGCAGAAATTGTATATATATAACTATTTTATCATTGCTGAAAAGCTGATAAGTAAAAGGTAGAAGTAAGTACTTTTTCAGGGTTGGCAATGTTGGCGAATGAAGAATGAAGTAAAGTTTAACTAAATTTCCAGATAAATAAATTTGCATTTACATATGAACATGATTTATTTATTTATTTATTTATCTGGTCTTGAATATTTCTGATAAGTAATACTTTTTCTATTGAGAATCAAAAATAGAAAGCATGTTTATGACCTTGGAACATTAAGGACCAGCTAAAACCTACTTGCGTGTTTTGGCAAAGGACCTGCAGTACAATAGAAAAACACTGAAGAAAAATCCCAATGTGAGGAAATTGCGTCTTGACAAAGTAAGATAGTTTTCATGCCTCATACTAAATTGTTACCAGAAGGAGAGTAAAAGACATTTATAAACACTGTCAAGTATTGTCCATATATCAAACACCACTGAAATGCAGGAATTATAACATTTCTACAGATGAAAACCTAGGAATGTCATACTTGCGCATAAAGATGTTAATTTGAAAATTTTGCAAGACACCAGCTGATAGCTCCAAATAAATTCAGATAGATTTCAAGTATGCATATGAGTCTGAGAATAAAATAGTAAATAAGAATATTTTACAATTGTTTTAATGCCCTTCATTTGAACAACGACAGTATACTTGCATATAGATATATTGTTACTTCAGTATGTTGTGTTTTATTTCTAGAGTTAGCAAATGGAGAGGCCAAAAACTAGAATTTTCAGTGGTCACATCATCATCAAAGTTATTCTTTCTTATTAACCATGTTTGTCCAGAGGAATAGATAATATAATAAATCATAGACTGAAGCAAACATGGTTAGCTTATTTAGTAATGTTTTAACCACAAAAAAACAATTTGTGTGACCATGTTTTCTGAACATAGACTCAGTAAGTCCTAACTTCACAGGCAGTTTGAAGGAAAAGGAAATATTAAGAGGCCTACCTTTTAGCCACTTCAAAAAAGTTATGTTTTTACAAAAAGCAGCACAACTAACTGATACAATACTTGGATTTTTTTATCTGTGTGAACAATACTTACATTATATTTCATTATCTAGTAATGAACATATATAGAAACATTTATTTTCTTCAAAATAAAGCTGTGAACTTCTTTTAATATATACAAGCATTTGTATTGCCATCAGTACACTGTATTTCTTCCTTATTTGCTATGTCAGTGTATTACCAATGTAGGTATAAAACCAAGAAGATTATCATAAATATTTATCAGTTCATAAGCCATAACATTTTCAAATAGTCTTTGTTTCCTTCACAGTCATAAATAGATCTTTACAGAAATAATTCTTCTCATCAGGAAATTATTCTGTTTATAAATACAATACTAAATGAAGCCAATGCATTAAAAATGATGAAGATGAAAATGAAACTATCCTGTACAAGAAGTTTAATGAGTAATATTAACTTATTTCAACGTTCTCGATGGAGACCATTTCAAGAGAGGTATACTTCCACAAGGGGAACAGAAAAATAAAAAAAAAAAACAAAAAAGAGAGAAAATAAGGAAATTATATTTCTGCAAGCATAAGAAAATATTAGAACTAGTTTCCACTGTATTTGCAAGTAAAACCAGAGATTTTCAGAGATAGCATTGATTTTAATATGATCTCTGATAGATAGAAGTCTTCTCAATGTGAATTGAAATCATTAGATATTATTAGACTTTGTGGGTTTGTTTCTGCAAATGCATTTAAATAAACAGATAATGACGAATGTTACTTAGCTAATCAGATTCCTTTACCAATTTTTGGTGGTTTATTTTGCCATAGATTCAATACATGATATTTAACTTTCATGAGTAAAGAAAACCTTCTGCAGATGCAATTCAGGATGGCTGTACACACATGAAGGAATGTATTTGCATAAGGATTGGACCAACTTACATTTCACTAACATTTCAAATCGGGATATGTGGGAATATTGCTTTTTCATTTTCTATAAAGGTATTAAGGCAAACTTGCCTTATTTAGCAACATTAAAATTGAATGTCATGTTATAATCATGACATCAAGTATTCTGGTAAACAGCTGGCATAATCCTGGATTGCACATCTGGTAGGTGTGGATGGAATTCATTAGAATAAGTCTTCCATAAATAATGTGCCAAAGCTTTGATATAACAAGTGCTTATGCCTGATGGCAGCCATTTACTGTTTGCCAGTTCAAATGTGCTTCCAGGGTTGGAATTCATCCACACTGGCACTTGAAATATTGAGAATGAGCTCGCTATAGTTTTGAGATGAAAGCTGAAGTACAGAGCCATATCCTCAGCAGCTATGAACTGCAGTAACTTCAGGGAAATGAGCAAAAGCACTCTATTTTATAGATGAAATTTTGGTCTATATATTTTGTCTTTCAGACACTTTAGTGCAATTTTAGGGTAATTAATCACAAGGTACATTATTCTAGAGGAGTGACCTTAAACAGAGACATCCCCTTAGAGAAAAGCCTAAAACAACAAGAGTGGAAGGACTCATGTATTATCATAGAGCAATAGAAGATAGATTTGAAAAGAACCTTGAGGAGTCACCTACACTATCTTTCTGTTCCAAATATATTTACTACATTCCCAATGGATGCTTGACAAATCTGTTCATTAATCATTTATCATTAATCCCAGACCAACATCATCAGCAGAAAGTAGTGTACACCGCTCCCCAGTGTCCCTTACCCCAGACGCAAGGAAATGTCTGACATTTTTTCTTTTAATAGGATGTGTAAGCAAATGATTATCATCCCTGCTATTTGGAGATGCCATGGAAGTGTTCAGCTGAACTGCTGACAAGTGTTTAGAATATTTAAATCTGTCCACAGGGCTAGTGAAAGAGGACAACATAACAACACTTAAAATATATTTACTGGTGATTCAGAGGATACCTTGATCTGAAAACTGATCAAATGGAAGCATCATTCCCTCCAGGTACTTCATTCTTATTTCTGTTTTATTTTAAACATGCTGCCTTTGTTAAAAAGATCTGTCCTTTTATGCTGTCACATATACGCAAACTGTTTTCATAGCACTGTTAAATGTGTCTTACATTTGCCCTGGCAATAACAAAAAGATTATAAAATCTGGTAAATGTAGTACTTGGCTCCCAGAATGGGCATATTAAAAAACAACAAAAAAAGACTAAATTGAAGTACATAATTGTCACGCTCCAATATAAAGGAGAGAGACATGATTCTTTGATTATGTGTATAGCTGGCATGAGATTAAGACACAATGGGTCAACACATAAACAATAAAAGCCACTGACTTAACATCCCTGGGTAACATTTTCAGATGTATGTAGCTTTTTAAGCAACAGAAACCAAGCAATTTAGTCTTGCAGGTGACTCAGGCACTTCTAAAAAATTAATTTCACAGAAAAATCTTGAGAGAATAATTTTGTCTCTCAAATGAAATACTTAAACTAGATTTTAGATGAATTATAACCAATGATCAAGGCCATACACTTCCTAGATAGATTGCACATTATCTATTTCTCTGCAGATTAATATCTTCTGAGACCTTTATGCCCTATTGAGCCACAGTTGATCAGAACAGCTTTACGTGTGTAAGTGAACTGTAAAGTATAAAAATGTCACCCTTCATTACACCTTAATAATAGAAGTGGATCCATCTTTTTTTCCTTTTTGTGTTTTTTTATTTATTTTTTTTTTAAAGGATTCTATATATTTTACATTTAAAATTCAAATTTTTATAACACATTCTATATCATGATGACCTGGAAGCAGAACTAACTTAGAAGGCATGAGCTCATTTAGTGAGACAAAAAATAAGTTTACAAGCACATAACAAATTTTATATATAAGCAGTAACTGAATATAAATTGGTAACAGTGATGAATCAAATGCTCCAAAAATTTTACTGGGACAACAGTTTACTGGGTGAGCATTTAAACAGTGTTTCTTCCAAGCTCAGGATCCATGCACCCCTGTGAGTAAGAAATCGGCAAGGGAGGCAGGAGACGTGTGGATGAGCAAGGACCTCATGTATAAACTCAAAGGGAAGATAAAGATCCATGAAAGGTGGAAAAAGAGTCTGACCACTTGGGAAGAAGATAGGAATGTTGTCAGGACCTGCAGGGATGTGACGAGGAAGGCCCAAGTCAACCTGGAATTGGATATGGCAAAGGAGATTAAGGATAATAAGAAAATTGTTTTTTTAAGTATGTCAACAGTAAACGAAAGACTAGGGAAAAAGTGTGTTCCTTACTGAATGAGGGGAGTGTTCGGGTAAAGGGAGATGCAGAGAAGGCAGAGGTACTCAGTGCCTTCTTTGCTTCTGTCTTTACTGTGAGAACTCCCCCTTGGAACTTCTGGACTGTGGGGGCAATTGAGATGGCCTAGGGAATGGAAGGCTCCCCTTTGAGGGACGAGACAGTCCAAGAGCATCTAGGCAACATCAGTGTACGTAAATCCACAGGCCCCAGTGGGGTGCATCCATGTGTGCTGAGGGAGTTGGCAGAGGTGATTGCTGAACTGCTCTCTATCATCTTTGAGAGGTCTTGGAGAATGGGAAATGTACCTGAAGACTGGAGTATAGCCAATGTCACTTTGGTTTTCCGAAAGGGCAAGAAGCGGGATCTATGTAACTACTGGCCAGTCAGCCTCACCTCCATCCCTTGGAAGTTTGTTCTGGATGCTGTCTAGTAGGAGAGATAATACAAGAGAAAAAGAATAGCTGCTTTTCAAGATTTTTGACTTAGTTGTGATAACTTTCTCTGCATTTTTCCACTTAAAAGCTTGGAAAAGAGGAACCGACATTCTGGTACTTAGATTAAAAGTGTTTTATCTTTCTGAGTGAGATTCTGGAATTTCCAATTTATGAGGACTGCTCCAAAAATAATGCCTGATATTTTATTACATCTGCCTTTGATGTCAGAGGTGAATGCTGGTGGTATGGCAGTATTGGTTGGACCTTTCTGCCAGTATTCTATTATGTTTTGTTGCTGTGTGACACATGGCAACAGAGAGGCAGTCTAACAGAATGGTCTGATGTGGAAGTGCATGTGAAGCAAAGGAGAGGAACTGAATTCTTCCATGTAGAAAAATGATATCCACTGACCTTCATTGATGCTTTCTGAATATTTATTGAGACCAAACAGTAGATATGAACACAGTGAGGTGGTGGGTGGTATGTTTTAGTAGTAACAGCAGCAATGAGAAAGACAAGCCATGTTCCAGACAGCATGCAGGCTCTAGTTCATTGCTGGCAAAAAGCACAGCTAGTGGTGGTGACTACACTGAAAAACAGTGTTTTGTATCTGTGAATTTGCTCTATCAAATAATGTTATTGTGGTCTTTGAATTTGTTGTAGTTCCCACAGAAATAAACAGGAGGTATTGCTTTTGGAGTGACCTACTTACATTTGCTCTTGCCCTCCTAAACCAATCACAATTACTTTCAGTTCAATAAATTTGCAGTTAGTCATAGTTTCCTTTTAATACATTACTGACATTTAATACTAAACAGTTCAAAAATAGGGATGCTGCAGAGCTACTGCTTAAGATTATTAGAAGCATTTGTCATCAATCTGAAGATAGAGTTTATGTTATCAATAGCACAACTTCAATTGATTGCAAAGAACTAGACTTGTGGTCAATGCAACAATGTACTTCAGAAAGTGTTTGCCATCATACTTTGTCCTCCTTATTTTGAACCCTCTGCATAGCGACGATGCTTACAAACGCAGTGGAGGTTTAGGAAGTCTAATGATGTGATATGTCAGCTGTAGCTCAAATTGTGATCTGATGCTGAATGTACACCTTTCCTGTCAGTCTCAAATCAGTAATAAAAAGATTTAGCATCTAGTGTTTCACAAAACACAAAACCTTGTTTGTATTATGACTGTTTCCATTGTTATAGTTAATGATTATAGGTTACAGACAAAGAGATTTTATATGTGAGCTAAGAGATGCAGGTTTTTCTGAATTTGTTCCTGGCTTGGCAAAATCAAAACTCAGTTTTGTTCTTTTACATCTACTTAAAAAAAAAAAAAAGAAAAAAAAACCAAAAAAAAAAACCAAAAAAAAAAAAAAAAAAAGAAAAAAGAAACCAACAATAAAACCTGATCTAATTCAAGAAGATACTTAACATAAAAGCAGTGTAACTTTTAGAAGCATTACTTGACCATTTTTTTCTTAAAGATATATCGAAGAGAATAGCATGTCGATAAAAATTAAGGCAGGGAGACACCAGATCATTTAGGTTTACTTATTTATTGTAGGACATTAAATTTCATCTTTTACTCCTGTACTGAAGCCAACTTTCTGTATTTGAATAAAACAGGCACAGTAAAAGCATGGCTTTCAAAAAGCATCCTCTCTGGATATGAAGATGTTGACTGACAGAAAATTCATTTCTTTGCTGGGTTGTTCCATTCATTAATCATCTTCCCTTGTGTTTTGTTGTTGTTGTTGTTGTTTGTTTTTGTTTTTTGTTTTAATTTTAATGTTTTATTCCTAATTAGAGTTTTTCAGACTGTGTTTTGCAGACATACATCTTGTTATGACCTTATCTCCTAAATTATAAGTTCTTCAGTACTCTATGTTTTCTATGTAGGATGATATTTGCAAGTAAGTAAAAAAGACATTTTACTTTAATTTGAACAGTTGAAACCATTTACTTATCTCACTGTAAGGGAATTTTCTCTAGACTGCAGATCATTTCTATGGGTTTATTTACCTCGTCTTCAGTGTTTAAGAGTTTTCCAAAGTTTTGAATACTGGAATTGCATCAGATTTTCTAATATCAGCCATAACAATGCTGCATATGGACGCAGAAATCTGGTTGGTTTTTTTTTTTTCCTTTTTTTTTTCCTTTTCTTATTATGAATGCAAATAAATAAACAAGAACAAAAAGATATTAGTTAATTCACCTGTTTAATTAATATAATTAATATAATTGATTATACAGTATAAAACTCAAATGTCTCAGAATCATTCTGTACGTGAAAAAACATCGAAATATTCAGAACTATTTTTCTTGGTGGATGCCAGAAATCTTACAGTAAGTATAGGTTAATTCCAGCAGGTTTTATGAGACAGAACAAGCTCCTTAAGAAGAAGCTAGACCCATGACCATTCGCCTACTGTATCTACATTTTTCAGAAATTCCTGCTTGAACCTTATATTAGCTACAGAAAGAATCCACAGTCATCCAGATGCAGCAATAGAGAAATTATTGGGTTAAATTTCCAATTTTTCTCCTTGTTACACAGGGGAGGTCAAAGACAAAAAGGTTTCAAAGCTGCAGTTCATAACATATTTTCCTTGGAAATCAAGAGCTTTCCTCACTGGAGACATTTGATCAAAATATCAGCATTTATTTCTAGGCCAGAGGAAAAGTAAATTCCTCCACAGCTCTAAGATGGATGTTGAAAGCTACCTGATAAAATACTTCCAGGGAATCAGCAGTAGGTTCTATTTTTTAAGATGGTATTCCTGCAAATGAGGAAGATAGCTGCACCTCTGTAATGAATAGAGTGGATCTCCACAAGTCTTGGCTGAATTTTTTTCAAGTGACAGAGACAGAAGTTCTTTGTCTTAAAGTCCTGCAATAAAAGACTTCATTTCTTTAAATGAAACAAAAAAGGAGCCCCTCAACCTATTCTCTCCTCTCAAGTTCTGCTACAAGTTATTTCTCTATACTGGGACACTAATGATATCATTCACAAAAATGAGCTGTCTGCAATTAAATAGACGCATAATTTCAATGTGGCAAAGTGTAGCTTCTCTCTTATTAACATCAGTTCTGCTTCTTGTTTCATCTCAGGGAAAAAAAATCTCCCTTGTCAAAGAATTGCTGTAAGACCTGAGAATAACTGATTTCAAACTGTGAAGCTTAGCACAGCTATTAGTGGAAGACTCCCTTTTGACTCACTTGGTAAACCTGCTTTCCATACAGCCCCAGGGTTCTGGTTCAAGGACTGGGTGAGTGCACACACAGCAAGTTCAGCTACCAGATTTAATCTGTCAGATGCAAACATCTGTCATATCCATCTGTGGGACATGCTGAAAGGGTGGAGAGATCAAAACCCGAAATTCCCTGCGTTTCCAGGATTAACAGTCGCTGAAGTACCAGAAATCTAAATGAGCAAATTTAAGTGAGCACAGGGTGAATCCAGGTAACTTGGCAGGTTTGAGACAAGAATATGGCAGCAAACATTGCAGAGCAAGAATAATATTTATGCTTTTTTAAAAATCTGATTGTGGAAAATGTTCATTTTCTAACTGTGTTTTCTCTTCACCTCTAGCAGCTAGTGAGGCAGTTGACTCAGTATCACTACTGTTAGGCTGCAGCATACATAGGAATGCTCCTTGGAAGCATTCCTTTGACCATCTCTGACATTTTTGTCATAAAGAGTACCCAGTCCCTCCCTTCTGTCACTAAGCTAATTCATGCAGTGTGGATAAGACTGCGATTTATCCTCTGCCTCATTTCTCTCATATCTGACTGCTGAGCTTTCAGTCTTGTCAGTATCTCAACTTGGCTGCATGATTGGGTTGCTACCTTACATTTTGAAATGTGGAGGAGAAGGCATACTTTGACATTCATTCAGAATTTGCATTCAGATGGACAAATGTTCATTTAATTTTCATGGTTTCAGATATGGCTGATTTATGTGAATCACAGAGCAGTTTTTTATTTTAATCTATTGAATGCTTCAGTCTGCAATCAAATCATAATACACATATAGAGTGAGCTTTCAGTCCAATAACTAAAGATACAATCCTACTTAAATTTACGTTTGAAGAAAAGGATCAACACAGCATGTTTGTATAGCTGAGTTGCGATTTCTCTGCAGCTATTAAAGACTTCTCAAATACATTTAATGTGAAGAGAGAAAAAAAATACACGAAGCCTGTCTTGCTTGAGATAATTGCTGTATATATTGACGCAACAGAAAAAGAAATGGTAAGAATTGACTTTGTACTTGAAAACAAAAGATTTTAAAGAGGTAACAGAGACCAAATCTTGTAAAGCAGACAAAATCAAGACACTAGACATTGCACTATGTATACAACTTGAATCATATCAGTTTCTGCAAAAGCATGAATCATGCTTGAGTTTAACTGCAGAACAGAAAGGAACAAAAAGAAAAAAAAAAAAAGACTGTGCAAGGTCAAATGCTTCAATTGAGAAACTTCTAATAAATCAAAGCCACAACATTTTAATTTTCAAGCATGCTCTGTCAGTTCTTTGCAATCTTAATCAGTCTTTCTTTTAAAAAACTTTCAAAAGTTTTGAACAATGATTCAAAATTAGGGCTGTGATGAGCAGTTCCCTGGAGTTTTGATTTTTGTTCATGAAGTCCTTCAAAACTTGCAATCTAATTAGAGTTCCAATGGAAGCAGCATTCTTCTGTGGATAGTAATTGGAATATCGGTCACAAAAGCAAGGGTAATATGTTATAAGCATAATAAAATTAGCTTTAAATAGGGTAGCGCTTCCACCTCTATTAGTTTAACTACAGTAATAAAGAGGATCTTGTGAGATTACAGCCATGATTTGTGGACAGTTTTGAAGTTCACACTCAGCTGTTTGTTGATGTAACTTCTACTGTTTAAATCAGTATTAAACTAATCGGTAAATATGTGCTTGATGTTGTTGTGATCAGTACTTCAGATTTAGTCTTCAATTGCTCTTTAGTTCTACCACTCAGACTTGAGAAATAACTGCTTTTATTCATGACTCCATTTTGCAATTAGCAGACTAATATCTCTTCTAAAATTGCTTTAATGCAATGATGATTTAATATTTTCGGGACAATCGTTGGAAAAATAAGGTTTTCCAGCATGAAAAACAAGCATGACTGGGTCTGGCCTATATTCTGCACATACATTTCAACCAGTTAATTGTTCTTATTTTATCTACTCTTGCCTTAATTAGGCCTTGTTGGAAACAATGTGAAATGCTCTGCAAGCATTCAAACCATTTTAACTAGTTCAATTTCCAGTGTATAGCAAGCTCCTGATGTGCTAAACAATCACATCTGAGCCAGAAGATATTAACTGTACTTATAAAAAACTGTATGATTAAAGTGAGTTCTGAATAAGCCCTGTTAAACCGCAAATTAACAAAACATTATATCATATATGCTCCATGCTTTGTGTGCTTTTATGGTACAGATTTAAAAAGGAGTCACAAAAGGCAAATATAGCACTTGTCAGGCAAGAATCATACTCATTTTCATTGGCTTGACATCCAAGATTTCCTCCTCTTCTCTCAACCAACACAAACAAAAGGACAGACTAATATTTATGTTCCTCAGCCCGCTCAAACAGACCAAATAAACCTCCCCAACCACCTCTGTGCAGACATTTTATAGAACACAACAGATGTACAAAACAGCTGACAAGACAGGAAAATGTTAACAGTAACACCGTAACAAGTTACAGCAGAATTTTGCTGGTCACAGGCTGCTCAGCAAGCAAGTTCAGAGAGTTAGCAGCAAAACTGCTGCATATATTTAAACTTTCCGCAGCAGGTCATGTAAACATTCCTTTTGTGGAAACTGTGTTGGGAATGCAGAAACTCTCTGACCCTGCTGTGTCTTCCCTATAAGGTTTATCATAATGCTGTGACATAACTCATATTGTATCTGTCAAAAAGATGGCATCTTACTGTTTAAGAAAACCAAGCTCATGTTTATCAGTGGAATCTGGAGAAAAGCAATAAAGCAATCTTGTGCCATTGGAAACATTTTCACTGATCTTGACATCTTTTAAAACAAACAAAAAAAAATGTTTCCAAGTGAATGTAAACTATGAGAATGTAATAGTTCTTTTCCAATCATAATAAAAGCAATTATTGAATTAAATGAGCATATAAAACCTTGAGGAGTTTAAATTAAAACATATTAAACTCTTCATATGGAAGACCAACAATTCTTCAGACAATCAGGAAAAGAAAACGTAAGAAGTAACTTTGTGTATCATTTCTTTGCCATTTTCCTGTTCTTCAGAGGCAGGAAAGTTGGTGATCGTACTATAACATTCCAATCATTTCACTTGAGTCCTAAAGCAATGTGTGTTTCTGAGAGAATTTATCCATCACTTGCACTCTTGCTATAGACAGCGATAACTTTCTGGGAGGTATTGTGGAGACTTTTTTTAGTCTAGTCTGTGGCAGGTGTGAAGTTAGCACAACTCTATTAGCTCCACTGTGGAAATGAAAGCATGTTATTGTAATAGAATTGGGTGTCTACTCATTACTAGGGAAGCAACTTGCTCCAGGACTTGCCCTTTCTCTATGTAGGGCCACACTTTCCTGCCAGCTCTTTTTCAGAAGAGGCCCCAAAAATGAAGACATCAAACGCTCAGCTGGAATCCAACCACATTCCATCCTGCCATCCTCACAGACTGGACCTGAAAAGCTTGTCTTCTCTTATTTCAGTCTTGACAAAAGCAGGACAATGGGTGGCTATTGGTAAAGTCAGTTATTTCTTTTCTTTTCTTTTCTTTTTTTTTTTTTTTTTCAGTTAAGAGCTGTAAGCATTATCCCAGGAATCTCCATTCACATGAAGATAATGCATAGTCACTCTCTCCTTGTTTAGACTACAGCTCAGGCCATCGCAGACCACCTCTTATTTTCTTTCTTGCCTTTTAATCCTTGGCTTTACCTACTGAGGTATCCAACAACTGAACAGACTAAATAGAAAAATAATTTGGTAAGTGCAACAAAGTCTTAGACAAAAATGCCTTACTTTTTCCCCCTCAGCTCCTAAGCTATATTGGTGAGAAGGAACTTCCGAATAGACAGATTTAAGACCACTGAATGAGCTTCTGGAGCCTAGAAGGGGTCAATGTATTCTGTGGAGAATCATCTATCCTTCAGGGGTAAGTGGAGGCGACCACAAATCTCCTTAGCACTCAGGATCTCAATCAACTTTTTGCACACCAGTTGGCATTACTACTATTGAAACTTACCTTGTATTGCTTAAGAATTCCTGTTTGTTTGCTTGTTTGTTTGTTTGTTTTTAATAAGGATGAAGAATATATGAGAAATGTCAGAAGTATAAAATTTTCTGTTGCTGAATCTGTCTGTGAAAAGGCAATAGTGTATGTATGGTTATGTTTAAGGCAAGCTTTCCTGAAAAATAAATAAATAAATAAATAAAAGCCTTAACAAATATATAAGCTACCTGGCGCATATACAAGTAAGAATATTTTTAGGAATATGTAGGTTGCTCTGAAAGTAATGTATCCTATTTAGTTCCATGGAAACCACAACAAAGATCACAAAAACATTATTTCATAGAGCAAATTCTCAGCTACAAAAAATATTTTTCAACATAGTCACCATAATTATCTATGCATTTTTGTTAGCAATGAACAAGAGCCTGTATGCTGTGCTCATAGAAATCTGCACCTCTAGAGGTGATGCGTTCAACAGTGGGTCACCACTACTGAAATGCACAAACTGCTGCCTAACTGTGTTCTCATCCACTGTTTGGTCTCCATAAAAATTCAGCAAGTGTCAGTGAATGTCAATGTGTGCAATTTTTTCTACGTGGAGGAATTCAAGGAAACTTCTTTGTTTCATATGCACTTCCATGTTGGATGTCATTTTGTCAGACTGTTCCTCTGCTGCCATCTGTCACACAGCAACAAAATGTAATGGAATATTGGTGGGAAAGTACAACCTCTGCTGACATACCACCAACATCTGCCTCTGGCCATCACTGAATCATAGAATCACTGAATTGCTTGATTTGGAAGATTCCCTGAAAGGCCCTATAGTCCAGCTCCCCTGCAATGAACAGAGACATTTACAGCTAGACCAGGATGCTCAGAGCCTGGTCCAGCCTGACCTTGAATCTCTTCAAGGTAGGAGGCATTACCTTCGGAGTAGCCCTCCTATTTTCACATTCTTAAATTAAACTAATAGCCAGTAATGCTCTTCTTTACTGTTTTTTCTGTTAATTCCAGCTTCTGTGATAATCAATAACAGCAACGTAAAGTACTGGAAGGACTGAAGTTTCATTTTGTCTAATATTCTGGATAATATTTCAAGGAATAAACTCTGCAGAGATTTACTTCCTTCCTTTACTCCATTCCTTATGTTTCTGTACATTATGCTACTGCTTTGGAAAGAACCTATTTCCCTGTTACCTGGATTTAACCAAGTTCCGTACTTTTATTCACACCTGAAATGATCCTAGGACTGATACGTTTTCCAAAGGTATCCACAGGATTCAGCAGTCATTGAAATGATTTACTTTCTAAAGCATTAACCTTTTTTTCTGTGATTCTAACTCCAATATGTTGCCAGACTCATCTAGAAAGTTTTTTTTATACATGCTTACAGCTGTCTATAAACATATATTTACCAGGTACATTTGATTCAGAAATAAAGCAGATTCTCATCATTCACTGTAGATAATTCATTAGAGCTATTGCATCCTGCTCAGGCACTTACTCAGCCTTAGTATCTGAAAAAAATCTGTAAATGCATTAATTTAGAAATCACCTTTGTCTCACCATCTGCCTCTCAAGAACTAAACTATTTGGGAACATTTCCCCCATTTATTAGGTATATTGTCACTGCACTATGTTACGATAGAGAAGGTGGAAGAAGTGGGCTTTCATTCCCATGGCAAACTAGTAAACTCCTTTTGAAGAATAATTACATAAAGTTAAATGATCACCTTTATTAAAGTTATGTCTCTCTAGGGGAGAAGAGCTTTCTCCCTGGAGAATTTTTGTCTGGAACAGAGGATTACAGCTGTCAGCAGTAATGCACCCCTCAAAGAGCAGCTATCCTGGATACAGACCATTTAGTGTCTTAAAGATATGAATGGAAGGCAAGATCCAAAAGATTTAGACCTCTAAGCCTGTAAAACCACCTCTTATCCTATTCACAGTGCATATTTTTGCCTCACAAATTTCTTAGGCACTTAAGATTCTGCTACAAATCAGTCCCTGAAGCATTTAACACTTATCTGATGTATCTAGGTGCTCAGCAGTTGCCCGAACCACCTGAGATCTGCAAGTTCTTTAGACTTGTGCTGAGCATGCTTCCTTGGCTATCTGCTTTGTAAAATTCAGGCATGGCAATGATACTTCAGTGAGCAAACACAGCAGATATTGTCAACTTCCCTGGAAGTTCAGAGGAAGAAGCACAACGTCATTGTGAGCACTGTGTAACAGTCTGGTAGGTGGTATGCTCCTTCAGGGAGGACTAGATGAGATCTTTTCTTGGCATGTGGGATTACAGATTGTCAGTTTTCATTTTCTCAAAACATACACTTATCCATGAGCTGTAGAATACTGTGTCCGTGGGAAGAATTAGTCTTTACATTCCAAGCAGCATTGTACAGCCACAACCAAGAAGATGCGAAAAGGGCACCAAGGCAGACCCACCCTGGCCACTTTCTTGGGGCTGGGCCAAAGCTGGACTGTGCTACAGGCCTGCAGAGTCTCTGGTCTTCCATATGGCACATGGGTAGGAAGGGCTTGGTGGGAGAGTGGCCTTGCTGCTGCCTCACTGAGGCAGGGGCTGGACTCTTGTGAGACATGGTCAGTGGAGCACCAGGAGTAGGCAGGGCCAAGCAGGCACCTTGGTGCCCTAGAGCTTTCCTTGCAACATATTCAACAGAATGCCTGCATTTTTAAGGCATGGATTTTTAGGCTTGAGTTTCTTTTGTAAAGGAGAATGTCTGACAAATCAGAAAGATCTCAGAAGTGAGAGTTCTGATCATCATGTTGCAAAGCTGTTCCGTTTATCACTGGCTCCCTTGACTCTCTTGGTTGACTTTAGTAGGCAGTAGACAGAATATGTTAATCTAGGAAGCATGTACTGGCTCTTTCCACTGCAATTGGTCACATCACACACCAAGCAGTGAGTAACATTGTGATTTTGTTGTGTTTTCACAACTATATTCCTCTATATTCATCAGTAACTGTCACTCGACCATGCCAATCTTTTCTTTTTCCGTTTTTCTATAAAAAGCAAAAACTCATCAACACTGTTCTGTGACATGGCATAGGTGTCTAAGCTGCAAGACATTTGTGGTTTCAGACAGCACTTTCAGTTCTCCATATGTGTCTTAAATGGCTAAATTTAAGAAAGAGTCCCCCAAAGAGAGAGTTTCAGCTGTGTCCTAATGTCTCCTCAGCCATTTCTCTGTTTGGTTTGTCATTAGCTGCACATTTTGTTCTCAGTGATATTTCATTACTCAGTGATAACCCTACAGGGTTTCTTGGATTGCCTAACTTGGTGCTAGGAATGTGAGGTATTTAATTATTAACTGTCATGACCCTCAATATCTTTTTAATCTGCCCATATTCAGATTTGTCAATCAGTGGGTTTTGTTTTACTGTTTTCTGTTTTATAATAATTATATTCTGACTGCTGACAGAAAGTAACAAAAAGTATATGCTTAATCTACTAACTCTACTTCAACAGCTGTGGCTTATGTCTTTAAACCAAATATTTATTAGAAGAAATTACAGCACTTTTAGTGCTGTCTTTGGAAAGCAAAAAGAAGACAAAAGAACACAAATTCCCATGCAGCCCTAGATGAATAATGCAAGATGTTTTCTACCTAATTTCCATTGATTCCCTTATCTGGTATTTTTTCTTTTTCAATATATTAGCCATGGAATAAATAGACTCTTTAGGCAAATACTCTGAAAACATCCTACAAAACTGTAACCAAGTTTATTTGTACTATATTTCCTGTGTTAAGGTTTAACTCAGCAGTTAGCTACCTGGGCACCATGATTCAAAAGAACTGAAAAAGGTAAAAGAGTGAAAACTTGTCAGTTGAGATAAGTTGTCGGCTGAGTTTGAAAAGAAAGAAAATAATGATAATAATGATAGTAATGATAATAATAACACTGCAAATAGCATTAATCCACATGATATATAAGACAATTTATCACCACCAGCCAAATGATGCCCAACCATTCCCTGGGCAACTTCAGCCTCCCCAGCTAATTTCCCCAGTTTTATTACTAAGATGACAACATACCCTTTGGTCTGTTTGAATCATCTGTCCTGGCTGTGTCCCCTCCAGCTTCTTGTGCACCACAAGGCTTCGCTCCATTGGGGCAGCATGAGAAGTAGAAAAGTCCTTAACTGTGTAAGTGCTGGTCAGCAACGACTGACCAACAAGTGTCAGTGTATTATCAACATTATTCAGATACTAAAAACTTAGCACCATGCCAGCTACTATGACAAGCCTTAACTCAATCCCAACAGAAACCAGGACATCTTGGAATCAGATTTATATTGAACTGTCAATAACAGTACATATGATCAATTTATTCAGTAGAATTGTAATCTACCAAGTATTTCCAAGTGAGTTAATTTGTGCTGGATGCAATTAATGAACTTTTAAGATGTCAGCAATCTGTAAAATAAATTTTAATATGTGAAGGAGCAAATGCATGGGGAAATCTTGGTAACTTTCTTATGACCTTCTATCTCTCTTCTGATTTTAGGCATAGAAAATGTGAGAATTCTTCAACAGTTTTGAAACAGGAACACAAGTTTGAATTATCTGCAATTGGTATTAGAATTATGGGAATAATGGAAATATTCATGAAATATTTTCTTTACGTTATAAAATATAGCATAAGATATATCTACCAAGCATAATTATGAAGGGTCGGTGACTAAATCACTTCAGAAAGAATGCATTTTGCTTACTAAAAGGTGTTCGTATTGGGAAAATCACAACTTCATTCATAAAAATATACCAGAAACTCTGGAGAAAAGGCAATATTCCTTTTCACTCCCATTCCTCAATCTAGATTTTTTTTTTTTTTCATCTGGATGGCATAAAGTAACTGGGTGAAGGAGTGAAGATCCTATTACTTCTTACAACAACTCTGAACAGTAGAAAGATACATAACTTCAACTAAAAATGTTCTCCCTCCTTTAACATACTATGTAAATAGTGGAATGCTTTATAGCATTGTATAGCCTTCACAGGGAAGGCAGTCATCTGTTTCAGCAACACATGTTCATACCATTGCAGTAGCTGGAATAAAAGATCGACATGCTGCAGTAGTTTCTGGTGTAATAATTCTTTAAAATTGAATATTCATAAATGTTCATGACCTTTTATTGTGTTTTTCGTCTTTACTGTGACTCATGTATCTACTTTTATTTCTTGTTAATATTACTACAGTGCTACAACTTTGCCATTGAACACTGAGGTAATAATAGCCAAAATCATTCTGTTTGGATGATGTTTTTTGATGTATTCTTCCTCTCTGTATCACCTTCTCTCCTATGTTTGGGACTATTTTCTTTGGATTTAGGCACATCTTCAAAAGTTCTCTCAGCATCTAAATGTTCCAATGTTATATATTCATACTTACTGTTATTAAAGGATTAGTATATTATATTGAAAACAAGGAAAACAAATTTTCAAAGAAATCAAGTAGTAGAATTGTCTCATTTCTTTCATCAAGCATAATTATCTAGCAGGTATATCAGGTAAACAACTGAGAGCTTCACTGAAGTACCTGCTCATTTATCTGTGTGTCTGAAGTACTGTTACAGACATTTTCAAGTGGCTTCAATAGGTACAATTCAGTCATAGTCAAAGAATGATTTACAAGTTCAGGTAGGTCTGGGACATCTCTTTCAACTTGTTCTTCTTCATATCATTATATACATTATAGTATGTATAATCTATCTATTTACTTCAATGAACTCAACTAACAGTGATAGGTTGACTGAGTAATTTTCATTTGCATGAACAAGTTTTCCTTTCCTTTCCTTTCC
>VXAB01011120.1:0-10740 GCA_013399175.1 Odontophorus gujanensis
GTATCTATGAATCTATGAAAAACCAAACAGAACGTTGTCACCCTAAATTCTGTTATTCACACCAAAGAGATGTTTTCAGTCAATTAAAAAAAGAATTATTTTCATGAATATTCAGCAATGTTTTATGAGTTTTGTTGTGAACATGTTGAATAGCAGAGAAAATGTATGCAGTCCTTTGAGTTCCACATCTAAGTCCTGTGCAAGAAATAGGTACCAACAGAAACCAAGGGGCATAATAAATCACAAAAGAGTTTTGAATCTGAAAGCAAAACGAAGACCACAGGACAAAATGTTCTATGTCACTTTTATATTAACTTCAACAGTTCTGGCTGGATTAATGTCACAACCCTGTGGTTCTTAGATAGCCCAATTGCTTTGTTCAAAGTTAATCCTGTTCTCTAACCGAACACAAAATGATCATAAAACATACACTCAATGAAGCAGAAAACTGAGTTGTATCTAGAAATATATATATATATATTTGGACAAGTTATCATAAAAACAACATGGTTTCTGAGTTTGAAAGGCATCGCTGATGACGCCCAAACTGCCTCTCAGAGTAGGTTCAGTAGAGGAGATTGCCCATAGCCAAATCCAGGCAGGTTTTGAATATCTGGTTAAACTGTTCCAGCTTTTCACCTTATGACAGTAGCTCCAGCCCTTTAAACATCTTTATGAACTTTCACTGGAATATCTCTAGTATGTTCATGTCTGTCCTGTATCTCAGATAAAAAATGGTTAGATAAAAATTTTCACGTTACAGATTAATACACACTGTGAAGGTCAGACAAGCTAAAATACTTAAAGAAATTATTTAAAGCAGAAAGTTATTACCAAAATTAATTTACTTCTAGTTAGAATAAAATCAGGGCATGATTGACAAGTGTTTAGGCAAAGTCTTGATTCTGCCTTCTTTTCAAAGCCACCTTGCCATAGGATTATTCAAGATGCCTTTCATGTTGCATTTCTATGAAGATGCTTGAATATGCATACACTTTACTCATTACAAAGACCTGCTTTTTTTTAAAGCCCTATTTTAGAGGGTCTTTCCAATTTTAGTTAAAGAGAGAGAACAGTGAAATCAGCATGTAAGTAATAGGAAATGCTTATTCCACAGACCCACAATCTCCGCTATGTGATTACTTCTGAACATTTGAAACAAAACTTGGAGTCTTAAATTCTGTCTGCCTTTAGCTTGCTCTGCAGCCTGTCCTTTGTGTAATGCCTGCATAAGCCTGGATGTGAAAACTGCACTCTCTAAGTGTGTCATAAAACTGATAAACCTTTTCTTGGAACTGAATATTCAATTTTAGAAAAATATTAGCTATTCATGGGACTCAGTGATTTCATAAAACTGGTCAATCTGATTTACTCTATCTTGAGTACTATGTGAATTGTTTTAGCCAACAAATAACTATTTCTTTTTAATAGTATCTCATACTATCAGGTCAGAATTTACTACAGAAAATAGCTCCTGATGAATGTACCTGTTGTAGCTGCCAGGCTAATTTACAAGGCATTTCATTCCACAAGCTTGTAGATGGAGCCAAGATTTCTTGAAACATACCAAATAATAAGTAAAAATTACAAGTCACCAGGAGGAGGATTTCTGCTTCGTCCAGAAACTTACAGATTTCAGAATACCCACATCTGTTGTCACCATGCTATGACACTGTCTCAAAATTCTTAAGGTAGCTTACTGCTACTGCAGTTTAAGCTTTATATACTATAGGCTATACATGAACTGTGCATATTGGTTCACTTATGAGACCAGTCTTTTTTTTTTTTTTTGTTAAAATGATGCAATGAATTCAGTAGGGCAGAATGGTTGAATGAACATAGAAACTGCAGAAGCATGACAGCACATATATTAATCTGATAGGAAAAAAGTACACAGACAGCTTCACGGCTAATTTACTCTCCTTGCTCGTCTCTGTTTAGTCCTATCACCACTAACTGACAGGCTGGGAACATGAAAATCAAACAAAAACAAACAAAGAATCAAGTCGTCTTCAATTTTATGATCGGTGATGGATGCCTTTTTTTGTTTGTTTTTTACTGGAACTAGGCGTTGCCTTCACAAAATGCATTCCCTGCCTGTAGTAAAGGTGCTGACAGCGACTAAAACTTTTTAATTCTGTCAAATGAATAAAAAAGGAAGAAAATTCTGGATTTGCAGGAATCCTACAACATCCAAGAACTAAACAAACCAACACTTTTTAATCGTTAACATGAAAATTAATGCATTCTGAAGCATTGATTAACACTGTACAGTAACAGACCAAGTCAGCCACTTTGAACTTGTAATCTTCATTCTTTCCCCAGTGTGGAAATGACCTTTCAAAAATCCTGTCTCTCTTTCAGTGTTTCAGAGAGCACAAAAATTGGCAGGTATTTTGATTCATGACATAAGTCACTATTATGTCTGCTTGAGACAATTATTAGAAGCACTTTTGAAGCTGAAAAAATGAAGTCATTGCTGGCAACTATGCACACTCTCCTCCAGTATTCTGGGTCAGCTGCTGCAGTGCTGTCCCTACATCGCCTCTCCAACCACCCCCACACCCTGTGTGAAACCACCTCGTTTGGCCAGTGCCTATAATGCAGTCACTGCCCTATCTGCTCCTGTCAAAATGCTTGTTATGGTTTTATGATTTTTGTTGTATTGTTGATATTCCACATCATAACATCATGTGGTGTATTGGGAGTTAAAGAGTTAATGCTATGGTCAATATGGTCAACAATACAAGAAAAATCATAAAACCATAACAGTGCTCTAGGTTAGCATTAGCATAAACACTGTCAACAGTAACCTTTTGGTTGGCCACTGTGAAAGCTGACTGTTTTTACGTACAGCTGAGCTACAAAAGAACCATAAGTAGTAAGTGTGCCAGTGGACCAGGGATGTGGGATGAGGAGAGGATGGGCAGTCTGAGGAAGCTATGACCATACACCTGACCACGTTCTTTCAAGTCAGAATATTTCAGTATCACAAACCTTGCTCTTAAAAAAGCCGACAAAGCTGATTAACGCTGATTAAAGAACTAGGAGTTTCAAAACAATATTTAAGTGAGAAAAAGTACCAAAACTCTTAAATTATCATCAATTATATGTACAAAACCCTGCCAATGTCTACTGATTTATCTATTTCTCCTTCCTTCTCCATGCCTCCCACCAACTCAAACATTCCCCCCCCCTTGTTTTGTTTTTGGTTTTTTGGGGGGGAGGGGAAAGAATCCAAAGGCATAAAACAAAAACAGCTTCATCATCCCTTACATACAGCACCAGTCAGAAGTATTTTTCCATCCCAGTATCATTTTCTCAACATGCCAATAAAATAAATTCCTAATTTGCTCCATTAGACCTTGGGCTGGGCTAAATGAGAGACGTGGCTTTGGAACACATAAGACTAATGAGGGTATAAAACTGAGGTGGCTTTTATGCCTTAAAAATTCTTGCTTTTGGTGTATCATTCCTCTGACATTCCCCCCCCCCCATACATTGGTGTCTGCTCTTTCCACATGCACATATTAAGGGAAATTGGATGCTATACTTTTTTTCCAAATTCTGCTGCAAAAAGATCAGTATGGCAATACTAAAATAGCCCCTACATAAATTATCTGACAACAGTGTAATTAGCAAAGTGTATATTATCTACAAAAAAGAGTGCTTTCAAATGAAAATGGAATCACGACCTCGATTAAAGAGTCATTTCCCTATGATAAAATATCATTGGGATTACAAAAATTTATACATAAGATTTAATTCTGTAACCTGTGTCATAACTTTCTGCATCTAATTTATAAACATTGCTTTTAAATAAAATTCTACAAGAGACCCTTTTATAAAGTTGGTCCTGAGTTATAAGGGAATTTTTATTGTTTTCTGAGGTCCTATTCTTCTCTTTCATTTACATACAACTTGTATTCTTACATTATGAATTCATTTCCTTTAAATGTGTAACACGATTAAGAATAAATACATTGTTGTTTTCTTTGGTTTGTTCTGAATGAATCTAAATGTGCTATCAGCTAAATCTGATGAGAGACAGATATTCTGAAATTTCAGTGAATATCTCAGCTGCTTGCTGAACAGCAAACAAATTCATTTGATGCACCATAACCTCAATGGAATGAAACCTTCCCTGATAAATATATTATTTAAAGTCAAAACACAGCTTCCTAATTCCAACTGAGGACAATATAAAATTTCTACAATGAGCTGAAAATTAATAAAATATCTGTTGCAGAGATTCGCTTCAGTATTCTGAATTTTGAGGTTGCTAGGTGATGAAAAATAAGTTGATTGTGTCAGTAGAAAATGCTTCTGGGGAACTATGAAATGGATTGCAGGGTACCATTTCTTTAAACATGAATTAGTGTAGTATGAAAAAGAATGTATTTCATAGAATTACAGGTCTGAAGACTTGATAAGAAATTACTATCAGAAAACAACAGCATGAAAATGATTCTGGAGGCACTTAATGATTCACATTAAAAGCAATAAATAACTGACAATAAGAGAAAAGAAGAAAGCTGGAAAAGATGTAAGAAATCCAAAATTCTGAATGATTTTTAGATCTAGAAAACTTGTAACTGTAACCAAGACCTTTTTTAACATAATTAAGGAAACAGCGTGGAAAAATTTTTACTCATATATGCACAATCAAAGGGAAAATAGCATGCCAATATCTTTTTGCATAAAAAGCCTAATCAACTTCCTTAAATAATTAGAAGACCTTTACAGCACCTTGCTTTTTTAAGAAGAATACAGTGCAAGGGATAAATACCAATATAATACAATAAACCATCATTAACAAAAGTGAAACACTTTATATATTTCCTAGGAACTAGAACATGAAACACCTAAAACCCCACTATGCTTTATCTAATTTTATACACATAAAATTCCAAATAGCTGAGTACAATCATCAAGCTGTACTTTCACATTCAGAAGGTGCTAATGGTATATTTTCATCTTTCTAAAGTAATACTGCCTTGGATATATTGTTTTTGATTTAAAGGTTACATATCCTTAAAACAAAGGGTGTTGATGTAAAGATATTGAGGTGATTAAAGAAAATCAAGCTACGTGGAAGAACACTGTTGAAAGTAGGACAATTTAGACATAGGAATAAGTAGAAACAGAATGCAAAACTGTTTATAGTAATTCAACTTTAACCTTGGGCACAATTGTAGGGATGCCTTTGGGAACCAGGGGAAAACAAGAAAATACAGAACTGAAAACAGTGAAAAAACCTAAATGCTACTCTAGCAAAATCTGTCAGAAAATGCAGCATGTACATATCTGAAAACTGTCATTTGGGAAGTTTTATAACAAACAAACAAAATAGACAACAGCAAAACTCATGCAGGATTAATAAGGAACATTCTAATTTTCCATTTAATGGAACACTATATTTGTGGGAAATGGATTACTTGTCGTGTTTCTGATAATGAGACAGATCTTGTCCCTCTCTTTAGGCCAATTTTACTTCTCATTGTTAGTCTCTTCAAGAAAAATCTGGCCCACCAGCTTTTGCGTTCTTTTGCTCTGACAAGCTGTAGTGGGGGCTTTGACCTTTTTTTAGGTTTTCTTTATGCCACGATGTAACTCCAGAACATCTCCCAGAAACATGCTTTTGCCTTTGTTAGCTTCTATCCCCTGTGGCAGGTTTTTGGGCATACCAGTGGCTACTAGAAGTATCAGAGTGAAACAGCTTCTTCATTTCAGACATCTTTTTCTTTTTGTCTAGTTTCTTTCAGATTATTTAGGCACACTGTCAAAACAATTTATGCCAATAGACTTAAAATACTTGCCCATGCAGTCATAGATCAAGTATTTGCTAACCCTGGGGATAATTCACACCAACATGTAAGTGCAGTTCTGCTCTACCGGCATTAGCAATGTTGAGAATTTAGCACAGTTTGGCTCTTTTTGAGAGTATAGGTCATGATGTAAAGCAAAAAAGGAGATACACAACTACATTTTCCATGCTATCAAACCCAGACAAGATCTCCCTGAGCTGCTGTGTTCTGCCTCTCTCCAGGACTTATTAGCCTGGAGCAAGCTCAGTGCTAAACTGCATCTACCTGGTTTCCAGAGAGCTTGCAAGGCAGAGCCTGCAGCTTTCTGAAAAAAAGAAATAAATAATAACAGCTTTCTGAAAAATACTAAGCAAATACTGTACTGAATAAAGTCTGTATTATAAGAGATGCCCAGATTACCTCAGAGTTCCCAACACTGATCTTGCATGTGGACCTCTAGCCACAATGAGGATTTCCTTGGAAAATTATCGTTCTCCGAACAGAACTTAAGACAGGTAGCTAAATAAACTTCCCCACAATGACTAAATACATTGTGGAAATAGTAAAAGTAAATGGGGAAGGATTCCCAATATCAAAGAACCTATGGAGAAAAGTTTGCTAATTGGATTAAGATAAAGAGCAATTTCCAGAAAAGCAGTCCCAGATTTATACACAGACTGGAAGAATTTTTGAGAGCAGCCTTATGGAAAAATAATTGGAGTTCCTAGTGAATTAAAAGCTTGATGCAAACCAGCAATACATTCTTGAAACCTGAAAGACCAACTACACTCTGAGCTGCATAAAAAATAAGGTAGCCAGCAGGAAGAGGGTGGAGACTGCCTCCATTTACCCTATCCTTGGGGGGGGCCCCATGTGAAGCATTACTTCCAGAGCCAGGGCCCTGTAAGGATAGGAGGCTGCAGACATAGTTACTTTTAACCAGTTTTAGATCACCCGAGAAAGGTAGCAATCCAGTAATAAAAAAAGACTCACTCACCCGTTTTCAAGGAGCAGGGCTCACCAAGCACTCCAAAGAAAGTGACCTCCAAGTAGAAATGCTTCCCTTGCAGATGCCAGCCCTCAAATGAAATTAGGGAGGGGTGGACCAGGGAATTGCTTGCACCTGTGCTCCCAGGGCTGGTTACGCTCTTTCACCAGGTGCTCAATCACTGGTTCAGGCAATGACCTAACAGTAACCATACAGGCTCCCAGCACAAGAAAGGTGTGGAACTGTTAAAGCAGGTCACAAAGATAATCAGAGGGCTGGAACACCTGTGAAGATAAGTTGAGGGAAACGGGCTTGTTTAGCTTGGAAAAGAGAAAGTTCTGGAGAGACCTCATTGCAGCCTTTCAGTACTTAAAGTGAGATTATATATAATGACTTCTTACACTGGTAGAAAACTATAGGACAAGAGATAATGGTTTTAAACTGAAAGAAGGAAGATTTGTGTTAGACGTTAGGAGGAATTTGTTTTTACTCAGAGGGTAGTGAAGTATAGGAACAGTTTGCCCAGAGAAACTGTAGGTGCCTCATCTCTTCTTCAAGGCTGGGTTGAACAGGGCTCTCGGGCAGCCTGATCTAGTTGCTGACAGCCCTGCCCATGGCAGGGAGGTTGAAACTAAGTGATCCTTGAGGTCTCTTCCAGCTCAAGCTATTCTAAGATTTCATGATTCAATGGTTTGTGTACAATAGCATTCCTGTCCAGATGATTCACACCAGCAGAAAGGGCAAGGTCCCCCCTGATTACTGAATCCCCATTCCCAGCCAAAAACAGAATAAATAATTTCCAAGCCTTTTTTTTTTTTTTTTTTTAATGCAATCTTCACATTACAACCATGTGAAGAACTTTCAAAGATGTAGGCTCCCAGAAATAAAAGTACAGAATTTGAGATTCTTACAAGGAGTTCAAAGACCTTGTCATCAGCCAGTGGTCCTTTTTTTCATTAAGACACAAACTGTATCAGACTATTAGCATTTCCAGATATCCAAATTTTTGGCCGCTTGAGTAACCACAGAGATTGTTTTTACGCCTGCTTCAAAGAATAATGAGCTTAAAATTGTTCTAATCACATGGAAATCCTTGGTCTTCAGTATTTTTTCAGTGTAAAGGGAAGTATTAAATTAAAATTTAGAAATGCACAGAATGGCTTAAATGTTTAGCCTAGGAGGTACCTGTGGAGGGTGTTTGTCCCAAAATTCCTGTGCAGAGTAGGGCCAGATACAAGAGGGTCTTCATGTCTGCACGCAGCTGGGTTTTGAATATTTCCATAGACAGACAATCTACAGCCTTTCTGGTCAAGCTTTTCCAGTTGGACTATTACAGTTTTCTGTTGTTGTTGTTATTTCTTTTCTTTAGGCTTGAGTGAAATTTCAGTTGCATTTCAGTCTGTGCCCATAGATTCAAAGATACATTAGGGTGGAAAGGACCTACAAGATCATCTAGTCCAACCATCCTCCTGTCACCATCCCTACCCACTAAGCTACTAAACTAAATCCCTTAGCACCTCATCTAAACGCTTCTTGAACAGCGCTAGGGATGGTGCCTCAGCCACCTCCCTAGGCAGGCCATTCCAGTGCCTGACCACTCTTTCAGAGAAAAAGTTTTTCCTCAGATCTAATCTAAATCTTCCTCGGCACAACTTGTGGCCGTTCCCATTCTCATTGCCTCTTACGCTTTCACTAGACATTACTAGAAAGAGTTGAGGAGTCTGGCTCCATATTCCACGCTCTCTGCCCTCAGGTATTTATACACATTGAATAGTCCCAACTCTCTCAACCTCAAATGATATGACAAGAGAATCAGCATATTAATCATCACTGTGGCATTTCATCGAATTTACTCCACATACATCTCTCTTGTGTTGGGGAGCTCAGCACTCCAGACAAGTCTCACCCATGCTGAGGAGAGTCAGGAGAGACCACCTCCCTCAAGCTGCTGACAGCATTTTGCCCAACAGACTCCAGGACTCTGTTAGCTTTCTTTGCTCCAAGGGCATACTACCTGCGCATGGTCAGCTAATTGACCACCGGAACATAAGGTCCTTCTCTGCCAAATTATTTCCAGCTGGTAAACCCCTAGCCTCTCCAGCTGTAGGGATTATTCCTCCCACATGGAAGATTTAGCATTTTCCTTTGTCAGCCCATTTCTCCAGCCTTTCAAGAAATCTCTGAATAGCAGCACAAACATCACTCTTCCCATTTTTATATCCTTTGGAAACTTGGTGAGAGTGCACTATGCCTTATCATTTAGGCTGTTAACGAAGGAATTAAACTGAAGCAGCCCCAGTACCTCCCTTGGGCTGTACTACTAGTAACTAGCCTCCAGGTGCAATATGAGCTACTGATCAGAGACCTTTCAGCCCAGCAATTTCAAACCACCTAACTCAATTCACGTCACTCTTCTAGAGACTATTTCATTACTTAGTCTGGATGATATGTGAGACAGCATTAAAAACCTTGCTACAATCCAATTAGTATTCACTGCTCTTCTCCATCTATTGAGACAGTCATAGTAGAATGCTGTTACACTGGTCAAATGTGATTGACTGGAAAGAGCTTTTTTTCATGAGAGATAATAGTATAACAAATATGAGTACTTTTACAGTCATGGTCTGCTATCAGTCTGATATTTTGTAATTTGAGGTATGTTTTATCCTTGATTATCTTGCTTCATTGAGTGCTATCAAGTATAAGGGTAGCAAATTCTGGATAAAAGCAATCTTTATTATGGTGGTATACTTTTCTCTAGTAGTGATGTCAAAATGCAGCTGAAATAAAGTTCTTTGCTCATTAAACATCAAGTTTCAGGTTACAACCTGGAACAATTAGTTGCTTCCTAGCCACTTCTCTGCTAGATTTCACTGGGATCACAATCATCAAAGTAGTCATTGCTAGCTGTCTTATGAATAATATTTCACATGAGATGTCATGTAAGTCTAGTTAAGGAAAAACGATATACGGTGACACAAGAGTTAAAATTGTCACAGATTCATTTCTTCTTAATAGCTCATTAGAATTATGCAACATCAAGTTTCAGACATCATTATAAAATGGTGACATTGCTGTCATTTAACTTGTTAGGGCTGTCATAGTTTTTGTAATTTTTTTAATGTTTTATTGGATTTACTGATCCATGAAATATACTGTTTTGAATGAGATGTTTCATGTAATACTGTCAGAAGGACCTCAGCTGGTCTTTGGCATTTAGTAAAGTGGGCACCACTTTAATAGTTTCAAGGTACTGTTTTAAAGGATGGTAGTAATATCTACTTCTGTCTGCTTTATAGTCCTGGCAAATAATTTTATATCATCTGAATGGGGTAATAAAATCAATTGATAACACTAAACCATTTAATTTTCACTCACACATATGCTTATTTAAAATGCTTTTAAAAAATTAACCTATTCACCAATATGTAGTACATTCAGCTGAGCTTGCCATGGCATTCTGATAATACCTCTAAAAAGGATCTTTGGCAGAAAGTTGACTGAGTCAGAGAGAACTCCATTCTAATAAACAAACTCTTAGCTGTACAGTTTTCCACTTTGTATTTGTAAAATATCACTTCAAATATTCGAACCTTTAATGTGGTAAATATTTTTAAGATCAGGTCATTGCTGAAGACAGCACGTGCATTTGTTTTAATAATAATGCATCTCAGCCAAAATGTTATCCTGTAGCTAAAGGTGGCCTTATACTTCCAGTGTTTTTGTCATAGTAGTATAACATTTATATACAATGATATGCTATTTGGTTAATGCTTGCAATTAAATAAAATATATATTTTTGAATTTTGAATACATAAGCAGAAAATTGTAATGACATAATCATCACTAAAATGAGAAGTATACCAATGCTATATTACTTAAACAAAACTATGTAAAGTATCTCAGGTTAGAGGAACTTATTGCTTACCTTTTTTTTTTTTTTTT
>VXAB01011120.1:10774-131222 GCA_013399175.1 Odontophorus gujanensis
TTTTCGAATAGCAATATCAAGTTTGTCAGTATTGAACTTTAGGGTTTATATATACATATATATATTGCTTAAAAAAGAACAGAAAATCAAATATTTCACTAATATGCAAATGTCAAATGCCTAATTTTTTTATGCTGAAGGTTGAAACTGAATATGTGTGCTTCAAAGGTTTGAAACAATATTTAAAATTCTTCCTTGGGAAATACTTTTCCATACGTTTTTAAATTTCTTCAGCAGGGATTCCTGACTCTTTTTTTCCTCAAGTACACATTTATATTTTTAATGGAGCTACAGTGCTAACACACTGGATTGTTAACCTGTAATTCCACGTTCATATCAGATTGAATACGAATTTTATGAAATTAAACAATATAACATTTGTTATATTGAATTGAAGAAATAATGTCATCTTGAAAAGTGAGAAAAAAAATCCTAAATGGGTTGGTGAACATATCAAATATAGTTTTCTGGAAATGCATACATACCCTCACCCAGTAAACTTATTCTAATCACCGGCAATGAATAAACTTGAATAACTAAAATTGACATTACCAAGTTAGAATTTTTAATAGTAAGTTTCTGAAGTTTTATAGCTCATTCATATTACGGCTCAGCTGTGACTTTCAGACCTATCTATTACAATAAAAACATTTTAGCTTAACTTTGCCTCATTCTTACTCCAGGAAACCTATGAGAATTTTGCTGTTGAACTCAACAGCTACGAAGTTATGCTTATAATAAAGGTTTGTAACAAAAGATCTGCAAGCAAAACCTGAAATCCTTTTTTATGATTGTAAGACTAGTACACAAAGGAAATAGTGGATATTCCAGACATAAAGTAAGTCTGGAGTAAACACAGACAAATATCTGTGTCTATCACATGAAACATATCACATGAGAACATACTCCACTGTCCCTAATCTCAAAATAACATATTCCTCCACTCTTCTGGGTTTACTCTCAAGTAAATACTATTTGTGTTACTAAGTTATTTTAAACCAGACAGACTAACTTTTCACTTCAAGGAGGCTGTGTGGTTGAGCAAAAGCAGTATTTGTATAACTTAAAGGACTACACTTAATTTGTTCTAAATACTTATGCTCTCAGTAATCAGGTTCAAAATTGGTAAATACTTTGGTAGTCACTGGTCATTCATAGCAGTGGCTATGATTCTGAAAGGAATTATTTAGAATTCATTAGCAGTAATTTTGTTTAACATATCTGTTACCTGTTTGCAAAATCAATACCAACACTAATTAAGTGATCACAGACAAAATCACAGCAAATAGAAGGAACTCACTGAATGGTTCACAGAACTGTAAATATTTTCTACAAAAAGTACTGCACAAATGACTGTAAATATTAAATATACCTTCAGAAGTCAAAGGATGAGGGGGTCATGCAAAGATTGTTGGTAGAATTATGCAATATATTTGTAATTTGATTTTTGTAACAACTTCAGAAAGTTGGTATTGAAACCAAAATGAAGAAAAGAGACTAACTTATCCATAAAAAAAAATGCTTTAGTCGTTTTGGCACTGTGGTAACATTGATTCTGTCAGTAGCAAGGGTACATTTGACATAAATCACTACAGCTAAGTCCCCTCGCTTATCACAGGCTTATCACAAGTTGTCTGCATCAATGAGCAGAGGTCGTAAGTATCCACTTTCCCAGCTCACTTCTGGGGTGGACTGAAAGAAGAAAAACCATCAAATGAGACATCAAAACCTCTTCTTTTTTTCTGTATTGCTATAGTAAAAAAACCACCAAGATAACGACATTAGTTTGAACTTCATTGTAGTCAGTTTCACAGCGAGTATAAATTTTTATCACCTGCAAATATGGCTTTTAATTCATTAGTCACTACTGCCGTGGATTCATCATTGAAAGTTCTGATCAAGTTATTAAATAAGCTTCTTAGCTTGAAATTCAGTTACTGTTAGTTGTAAAGAATAACACAACTGAAATTAGCAGTCATAGGTGTGAACTTATCACCAGGAAGATCAGAATATAGACTTTTAAATAAGTGAAAATGATAAATAAATAAATAAATAATAAAAACCATGAAACCTTAAATGTTTATGATTCTTTACAAAGACAGGATTTTTACCTCATACACTTGTAGCATTCAGACTTTAGTATATGTCAAAGCCCAGGAAACTTTTGGCTACTTCAAATAAATAACTTTCTAGGGCCTAATTTCCATCAAGTAAGTGACACTAGATATAACATGTGGAAGCCATTAGAACCAAAACTGAAACATCAGAAAATAAGGTAACAAGATCAGCACCGTAATTTAATTGTGTACAAACTTGTGGAATAAAAATATTGTTTATATGATTACAATGATATGATTCAGTGGAGTGTAAAATATGGATTAAGCCTTCAGCATGTTAGAATTAGTCACTTTAAAAAATCAAAGGAATAATGCACAGCCTTTCCTCTGTCCCTCATTAGTGCCAGGCAAACTGCAAAGAGCTGAGGGCCTTAATATAATCTTCAGTGTTTGCTTTTTGATTGTTTGTTTGTTTATTTTTGAGCATTCATGGGTATTTACATAGTGGAAAATGTATTGCCTTTGTAAACATTTCATGATCTCACTAAAGTGGATGATGGAGTTCTACTTGAACTTTTCAGTCAATATCCAAATAAGTTCAGCATCAGACAAAATAAATTCACTAATCTCTACCTTCATACAGCGTGGCAAATAAAGCTTCCAGCAATGCAGCAAATTGTAAATTCATACCTGTGTGTTCACATGTGAAGGCCCTATTCAGAAATAAATAATACATAACTTGACAATATATTATTTACTTCAGGAAACACAATGTGGTTGATGCAATCAGACACAATATGCTGCAGCACATAACAGAGCAGCTAAAGCTTCAGGAGAAAGGAGGAAAAACAAACCAAACCATTTACACTCCTGAAGAAGGAAGAAATCCAAGCATAAAGAAATCAAGACATGAAAAAAATATTCATTCCAAGCCTTTCTTAGTCTGGGTGCCCCAGAACTGAATGCATTACTTCAGGTGAGGTCTCATGAGAGTGGAATAGAGGAGGAGGATCACCTCTCTCAACCTGCCTGTTACACTTCTTTTTATGCAGGCCAGGATATGGTTGACTTTCTAGGCTGCAAGTGCACATTATCAGTCCATGTCGAGCTTTTTGTCTACCAGTACCCCCTAAGTTCTTCTTCATATGGCTGCTCTCTATTCCCTTGTCACCTAGCCTGTGTTTATATTTGGGATTGCTCAAATCCATATGCATTTGGCCTTGTTGAAACACGTTGCCCAGATGGGTTTACCTCTAGAGCCTGCCAAGAGCCCTTTCCTCCAGCATGCTGACTGCACCACACTGTTCGGCATCATCCACCAACTTCCTGAGGGTATACTCAATCCCACTGTCCATGTTGCCAACAAAAATCCTAAATAATATTGGTCCCAATATAGGCCTCTGAAGAATACCACACTTCACTGATTCCTAACCTGGACATGGAGATGTTAACCGCAACTCTTTGAGTGAGACCATCCAACTAATTCCTCATCCACAAAGTGGTTCCTCTGTCAAGTCCATGTCTCTTCAATTTGGACACAAGGAAGTCATGTGGAACATTATGGATATTCTATTTATGAAAGTAGTAACACATTGTAATAACGAATTTTAAAAATATTTCTTTAAAATTTTAAAACTATTTCTTCAAAAGTATGTCAGATTGTGCTTTTCATTGAGTAGTTCTTGAAAGTTGATTATAGATCTTGCTTTCCTGAAACCTTATGTACTACTGTAGTGGTTAAAAGCTGGACCACAAAAACAGATTCTGCATTTCACTCACAGCCTTACACAATAGGAAAGGGAAACTTGTCTTTTCTTTACTCATCACTTGTTTGATTCTACAGCCATAGAATCTAACCTGTTACCTGAGTTGTTGTTATGTATGTAGGTCTCTCCAAAAGTAATGCCTCATTTATTTCCTTGGAAATTGCAACAGATACAAGGAATACAATAACATTCTTTGACAGAAAAATTTCTTAGTTACAAAACACTGTTTTTCAACATAGTCACCACCATTTGCTATGCATGTGACAAACAAGAACCTGCGTGCCACACTTGTAAAATTCCGCATGACCATCTGGAATGTGACTTGTATGTCATGTCACTGTTGCCACTGCTGAAACCAACTCAGTGTGCTCACATCCACTGTTTGGTCTCCATAAACATTCAGCAAGCATTGATGAATGTCAGTGGAAAGCATTTTTTCCACATGGGGGAACACAGTTCCATCCCTTTGCTCCATACACACTTCAGTGTCAGATGCCTAGGTGCCAGACTGCCCCTCTGCTGCCATCTGTCCCACAGCAACAACATGTAACAGAACATTGGCAAGAAGGTTCACCCTCTACCAGATATCCCACCAGCATCCACCTCTGATGTCGTGAGCCAACATAATAAAATGAGAAGCACTGCTTACATAATTATATGCCCTTACATATAATTTGAATTAAAATATTTTTGTTCTTTTAATAGACTCAATCTACCTATTGGTATAAATATAGTTCCTTGATTTTGGTAGTGTAGCTGTCCACCAAGCTTTTTAACTGATTTTTAAATGACTGTAGATTTACTTTGAAAAGCAGAGTCTCTACTTTTAGACCCATTATTTCTCATATCAGGATTCTGCTGAAAAACACCTCAGTGACAACTACTTCTCAGACTGTCAACAAGTTAGCTCTTAATTCATTTCACATAGGCTTTATGGATATGAATAGTGCTATTTTGCTAAAACAGTGTTGAAGGGAACTATGTTATATGTACACAGTTACCTTCATCATACTTGTGATCTGAAACACTGAAAATAAATTTATATCATAAGGCAGACTTTGCATATATTGTATTGTGTATTTTTAACAGCCTTTGTGCTCTATCTATCAGTTTGGGATATGATGGAATTTTTATTCATTTGTTTCTGGTGTTTTACTAAAAGCTAGTCAGACTAACCAGTTTAGAGCAGGTCATCTTACTTGACTTTCCTGAAAAAAAAAAAAAAAAAGAGACAAAAAAAAGACAAAATCTTTGTGGAACTACTTCACATATAAATATATTTTTAGCTAACTCTCTTTGGGAAAGTACATAGTATTCAGAGTTCATTCTATATTTAGGATAACTATAAAAGAACTCATTTAATTTCTGTCTTTCTCCAAATAGAGAAAGTAATTGGGAGTTCCATTCCTGTTTATAAATCAGAAGACAGGATAGTTATCTAAACCTACTTATTTACAAAAATTCAATCTCTAGCTCTCTACTACTTGCCATCTCTAATGGATTGGAAAGCACTTCATTGTTGTCAATGGCATTATCAAACACACTGACAGAATTTCATTGCTCTCCAAATACAAAACAGGATTTCTGATTAGTGCATACTATGACTATTCTACACCGTAATTCAGAGGTCCATCATCATCCATCTGGCATCTGGTTTATGCCCCAGTAGTACTTATTATGCTGCCAATATCGTTCAAATACTAAACAAATGAACTTCACAGATCTTGTTATTAGGGATATTTCAGTACAGAGCCTCCAGGTAAGGATTAAGGAGACAGATAGTACAGCAGATATCATTATGGGTGTCTACTATCATCTGTTCACCCAGGACAATGGTACAGATGAGTTGTTCAATAAGGAAAGTAGGTGAAATATTTGGATCAGTTGCCCTTATCCTTATATGATATCTCAACTTTCCAGACATGAACTACAGATATAATACTTACATGATAAACAAGTCTGGGAAATTCCTAAAGCATGTTAAAGATAACTTCCTATCATAAGCAGTGGTTGAAAAAACTAGGAACTAGATTTGCTATTTGAGAATAGAGAAAATCTTGTGGAAGAGGTGATGGTAGGTGGATGTCCTGGCCACCATGATCATAAAACTTTTGAGTTCAGCATTTTTGGTGTAAGGAGAAAAAAGATCAGCAGAATTGCTATCCTGGACTTCAAGAGAAAGAAAAATTTAAGCTACTCAGGGAGCTAGTTGCCAGTGTCTCCTGGGAGCCTGTTCCAGAGGATTTAATGGTCCACGAGAGTTGGTCATTTTTTGAGAACCACCTTTTAAGAAGGTCAGGAACAGGCAATTCTCTTGTGTCACAAGTCAAGCAAGAATGGTAGAAGACCAGCCTGGCTAAATAAGGAACTGTCCCTGGAATTAGGGAAGAAAAAGAAAATAAATGATCTCTGTAACCGAGGTCTGGCTTCACAGGGAGATTACAGAGCTGTAGTTCACATCCTTACTGATAAAACAAGAAAAGTGAAAGCTCAACTTGAGTTAGCACTGGCAAGTGTAGTGTCAGAAAATAAAAAAAGGCATTTTCAAGTATGTCAACAGCAAGAGGAACCTAAGGAAAACACTGTCTGACATTTTATGAGATTGGTCACCTAACAAGTAAGGCTGATGAAAAGAAAGAGGTATTTAAAGCTTTTTTTGCCTCAGTGAGCTGCCTAGTCCTCAGTGTTGGATGAACTTGACTAGAGCAGTGATTTTTTATCTGTGATCACTGAAATTATAAGGGAGCAATTTTCATCAGCCAAGCATTCGTAAGTCCACAGGGCCTGATTGGATTTGAAGTACTGAAGGATGTTATAGCTGGACCTTTCAGCAGGTTACCAAAGGTTCTGGGTGAGGTCCATGATGACTGCAAGCTTGCCAGTGTTATATCCGTTTACAAAAGGGGCGTGACAGAAAACCCAGGATACTACAGACTTATTAGTCTAACCTCAGATTCTGAAAAAGGTATGGAGAAGATTGTCCTGGATGCTACTGAAATAGATTTAAAGAAGAAAGTTATTGTCAGGCATAGTCAATATGGATTCATTGAAGAAAATTCCCATATTAATAATTTGATATCCTTCTGTGATAAGGTCACCCACTTGGTGGATGAAGGTAGAGCAGTGAATTTAATCTTTCTGGATTTTACTAAGGCATATAATATCATGCCTCACTGCATCTTTCTGGACAAATAGTCCAATTGTGAATTGAGCAAGTTCACTGAATGGTGGGTGATGTACTGGCTCAAAGGTAATGCTCAAAAGGTCATAGTGAATAAGACTACATCTGGTTGGCAGCCATTCACTAGTGATGTTCCCCAGGGCTAAACTACAGGGCAAGTTCTGTTCAACATTTTTGTTAATGATCTGGATGCAGGATTTGACTTTATCGTCAGCAAGTTTGCTGATGATTACTAAACTAGGAGATGCCATTGAGTCTTTGAGGGAATGAGAGGCCTTGCAGAGGGATCTGAAGTGGTCAGGGAGTTGGACAAGATGTCTTTTTAGGTCCTTTCTAACTGAACTGTTCAATTCCAAACCAGCAGACCCACTGTTTTATTGATTTGTGTTTAAAATCAGGAATTTCTTTCCTGACAGATCCTCTTTCTCTTGCCAATTTTCTGTGTAGTCAAAGTTCAAATTTTTACTGACTTTTTTCCTGTCTTTTCTTTACTTTGATTGTATTAAACTTTTTATTTGATCCCTTTGTTTTATCGCTTAGATTGTTTACTGGGATTAACTATATAGAGAGAGAGGAGAAATAGGCAGGTATAGCCAAGGTCACAAAAATGGGGAATACTCATATAAGTTAAACAAGAATATAGGACTTAAATCTGAATGCAAGGCATCCTCTGAAAGCAGTGCCTCCTATTTTACTAACCTGGCCTGTAATGTCAGAGGCAGATGTTGGTGGGATGGCAGTAGAGGTTAAATCTTCTGTCAGTATTCCATTACATTTTGTCGCTGTGTGACAGATGGCAGCAGAGGGGCAGTCTGACACTACATGTGTCTGACATGGAAGTGTGTATGGAGCAAAGGTGTGTCTGTGAATGTAGGAAAAACTCCACCCATTGACATTCACAAATGCTTGTTGAATATTTATGAAGACCAGTGGATGTGAGCACACTGAAGTGGTTTCAGCAGCCGCAACAGCGATGTGAAAGACAAGCCACATTCTAGATGATCGTGCAGAATTTTACAAGCGTAGCATGCAGGCTGTTGTTCACCACTGGCAAAAATACACAGCTAACAGTGGTAAATATATTTAAAAAATAATGTTTTGCAGCTGAGAAATTTCTCTGTCTGTAAGGATAGGAGGCAGCAGAGATAGTAGCATTAAATGAGTTTCATATCATCCAAGAAAGGTAGTGATCACAGTCCAGTAACACAAAAGGAATCATTTATCCCTTTCCAAAGATCAGGGCTCACCAAACACTCCAAAGGAATTAGTGACCAAGTAGAAATGCTTTCCTTGTGGCTGCCAGCCCTTAAATGAGGCTAGGAAGGTGTACAGGTGAATTGCTTCTACCTGTGCTTCCCAGGGCTACTCAATCACTGGTTCAAGCCTTGACCTAACAGCTCCTGTACACTATCAAATAGTATTATTGTACTCGTTATATCTTTTGTAGTTTCCATGGGAATAAAGAAAAGATGTTACTTTTGGAGTGATCTACATACTTCAGAGTTTACCTTCATATGAAGAAATCTGACATTTGCTAGAGCCAAGAGTGCTGCAAGAATGAAGCATTCTTATGCTAGTTTATCAGTCATTCATCCTGTGCTGTGAAGATATGACCTTCCAAACATCACTAGTTTTCATTTACATTTTCATATATTTTTTTCTTTTCTCCCTATTTTTCTAACTCAGGTTTTTTAAGCTTAGAAATATCACAATTCTGGAAACTCAGCCCTCTTTAATACCTGCTACAGATGTTCTCCATTGTATATCTATAAAAAGAAATCTCTAATTATAATAAGGAATCCATAAATAATCTCTATTTATAATAAATAGATGCTTTAAAAAGTTGCTCACTGTGTTCTGCAGTTTGAATTGGCTGATATGCAACATTCCCCTTTGTCCATTTCTTGTTGAGATCATTGGCATTCCAGATCTAGCACTTCTGAGTTTTTTGTGGCTTTAAATTAGATAATGATTTATTTTATTTAGATCTCTTTTTCATGCATAGAAGCTTATGTATTGTAAATTCCTTAATACACTAAAGCAGTTTATAATATGGTGTTCATGTGGATCCCCGTAGTCATTATCTCTGATAATGCCAACTGTATAAAATGTTTGTCATCACCAAGAATTTCTGCTTATTTACATTTTCAAACTTCTAGTTTTGATAGTAAATGAAAAACTACCTTTCTTCATAATTTTGGGAGCTTGCCTTTATATAAGACTAGTTTATTTAGCATTCTTTAGCATACTACTCCTTGAGAATATCAGTGTTATACAAAAATAGGATGGTGTGGTCACTCAGCTGTTTTTCTTGTGGAAACACAGTACCCCTCAACGTACACACACCATACACCAGTTCACCTCTTGTGTTTTCTGCCATCTGTCTTTCCTTTAGGAAACCATAAGGACATCTGAAATACAATTTATATTTTTCTTCTATTCAGCTGCCTTCTGAGCTCACATTGGAAGAGTTTTTTTGTCAATGCAGTCAAGACCAATCTGCTGTTACGATTTCCATTATGTGAATGTGGAATACCTTGTATAATGTGTTTAAAAAATTAGGTGCATTTCACTATTTATATTACAGAATTGGAGATGAGAATTTCTTCTATGACATGCTTGAATAACTTCCATTAGCACTTTTTTTTTTCTTTATGCCACATAGTATTTTGTCCTTCCAACAGAGTTATCTCACTATATGACTCAACAAACCTATGATAAAAATGTGAAATTCCTAGCTAGATAGAAGACCTCCTACTTCTTTTTAGCAGTTGATTATCATATCACCAATCTGTTTCATTTTCTTAGCAGTTTTTCTGTTAAGGATGTCAAATAATTTAAAGTGAAGGAAAAAATCATTGATGTTTGCATTCCATTCAGCTATCAGGTTATACCTAATGCTGCTGCAATTTTGCAATTTCTCTTATTTTATTTTATTATTCTTAACTTTAAGTTATTTTGAGGATGAAGGCTTCATCAATATGCAGGTTAATGGTTGAATCCTTGTGGTCAGAGAGATGGAGACATGAAGTGGGAGGCAGAATAGAAAACAGGAACTATCCAAGGCAGCTTACTCATTGTACTTGATTACTCATTATCTTCTTCTGTTACCTGCTGTAAAGCCATCTGTTACTAGAAGGAAATCTACCATGTTCTTCAGATTTGCTCAAAATCCCTTGTTTATCATTCTGTTCTAGTAGTTTCCTGGGACTAATTGAAGATATAACGTTAAATTGTGTTCTTACCTTTGCATGTGAAAGGTCAAATGTTTGCCAAAAACATAAATAAGTTACTGACTTTTCTATTAATTATTGAATGAACAGAAACATTACTAAGGATCCCAAAATAAAACATTTAGTAAAATGCCTTCTTCCTCTGTTTTGCCCCACACCCTAACCCTATTTTTCACTGAATATACCTGATGAAATTAAAGAGCTACAATCATTATTCACTTCAGCAAATAATTAGGGGCGTTTTTTTTTTAGATACTCACCTCACCTGAGCCAGTCAGGGACAGATGGTGTTCGTGTTCACGCTTTACTGTATTAGACATTTTAACTTTACAGTACATTGAACTGAACTATTTTTAATTTTTAAAGGGATGAATTAAGTCCCACTCTATATTTTTTGAATAATACTGTTTGTTATTTAAAAGCCTATTAGTGAAAAAGCAAATAATGTATAATAATTTCCTCATAAAGCATAGCACTGTAAAGAATTATTACAGTGGCTGTAATGTTATATAATTATACTTGCACAATTTAAGTTTCAGATAAAAGCTTTAACAGTCACAGTTACTCTAAACTTTTCATTGTTTTTATCCTTGAAACTAACATAGGCAAGGCCACCAACCTTCAGATACTGTGCTAGACCAGGTTCATTAGGACATTGCTTCTCACAAACATCTTTAATAAATTACATTAACAGGACAAAAGCAGGAAAATTTAACCTGCAGTGAGTGTTACTGTAAAATATTGCCATGTATTTGCAGTGAAATTATTGGGATCTAGGGATCCATCAAACAAATTAGGTTAAATGCTGTCCCATAAAACAGGTGGGTTTTTCACTTCCTATTCCAGATGTCATAAAATGGGAATATCAAACAATAAATGTTGAATTTATTAAGTTTGTTTTGGTAAAGTTGACTGCTTGATTTTGTCTGGCTTTTAACTGAAATAAATTAGATTTGCATAAGAACACTGAACTTACAAACCTTTCCTAATGAGCAAACTGTGTTGGATTTTTCCTTTCTCATCACAAATTGCATATAAAAAGGCTACTTCTCATTTCTGTCTTTATGAAAAATAGCTTATGAAACACTGTTGTTTAGTAGCTTATTATGAGCAAATGGATGTAAAAACTAATTTCTTAATCAGAAGCTTAACATTATGATATTTTTCATACCTGTTCATCTCTCCAAAACAGTAGTGAGAAATTGATGCATTTAATGTAAGGAAAAACATGGCTATTCATTTCCTACTTGTGCTATAGACTATTTTTCATAATATTCATGACATAAACTACTCCAATAAATAGTTGAGCAAGCTATTTGAAAAATGTAGTTTTTTGCTAATGATGAGGCATAATTACAGAAAACCATTTGAATGGTGGAAATTTAAATGAAACAATGAAGATGAAAGAATGGAAAAGCTAGCAGACTCTTACCATTCTTATTAACTAACCAGAGAGTTAAGAGATATCAAAGCACCATCCTGTAAGATCAGGGGAACTGTAAAACCTGGATTTACTCAAGAGACAGATCAGCTGTACATTAAACCACCTCCCACTGAAAGGTAGGACAGACACAGCTCTCTAATCATCTGCTTCAGCATATGCACAGGGTTTTGGGTATTCACAAGAGTTTTTGATTCTCATCTATTTTGACTAGTTTATACGCTATTTTGATTTTCTGAAGTTCTGTCATATTGTACTTTTTAAACACACCAAGGAAAGACAGATCAGAAAACCTTCTGCATTTTTTAAAGTAGCAATCTCACTATAGCCTTCGCTCAGTGATTTTATGTACAGATTCTGATTCACAAAGTCCAACAACTATTTAATGTATACAATTTATCTTTTGTTCTTTTTGATGCAAGGAAAAGTCTACTCCAACTGCAGCTGTTCGCTAACTACGGAGGCAATTCTCTACTATTTAATGGATCTCACATCATTTGATGAAACTGGTAGATAGATCCACTTTTAAAAGCATGCAAGCATTTCACTATATCTTCACATTAGGAAAAGAAATAGCCGAATGCAAATAGAAAATTGTAAAAATATTGACATTTCTAAATTATAGCAGTGATTTGTGTTTGAATTAAATAAAACATTATTCTAGCTATCAGCTATCATTTAAGATCATTTAAGAGATGGTTAACCCATTTTCAGATTGTAATATTACCAGTGTAAATCATCAGAGTCTTAATGACTTTCCCAACATTGATCAAAAAGAAAACATGCAGTGGAGCAGTCCAGACTTTGAACTTTATATTCCAAACAAGCCACAGCCAGAGGTCTGTTGCCTAGAAAACCAAAGGTCATGATTTTATCATAAGATCAATATTTCTTTCTTCCCTAGATTGGGAGTATCATTCTCATTAGAATATGACCTCTGTAGTAACAGTAAAATGAATCAAAAACTATTATAATCTAACTGGTGATTATTATCCTTCCTTTCCAAACTTGCTGAAATTTCTCTTAATGTTAGCATCTTCTCCAAACTTCTCTTTCCTTTATACTTTATTTTATCCTCGCTTTGGCTCCAACCTTCTGGCTATACATAGTTTGATAAATTTGCTCTATAAAAGATTTCCCTTTCCATTGTACAATTTTCCTGCTTGTGCAAATCTGAAGTACCTGAACAATTTGTCTGAAGACTGTCTGAAGACATGCTCCCTTGAAGATGAGATTCCATTATTAGCTGTAATGGGGAAGAAGGAATAAATGCCTTTTTTTACTTTGTGCTTTCTACGTCTGCTCTATTCTCCTCAAATGTTTTGCAGTCACAATTCTGCACTGACTGGTTGGTCTTTTTTCTTTTTTTTCCCCTGACAATATTATTTTCCTCTGTCCAAGACTCATTTACTCATTTGATGTCATATCCTTCTGTAATAACAGGACAAGAAGTGATGACCCTAAGTTGTGCCAGAGGAGGTTCTGGTTCAATGTTCAACTAGTAAAAGGTTAAAAACAGAAAGGAATTCTGAGAAACAAAGAAAGGGATAAACGCATTTTGGAATCTACACATTCAGTTGTCTCTTACTGAAATACAAATATATATATAGTAATTTGAAGGCAGGATTTTTTACACATCTGGTGGTTCACATGATACATACAAACTTTTCTATTTTTGTGCTTGTACAGAAGTATAAATACACATTATTTTGTTCTTATTTTCATTTTGTTGTCTTTTTTTTTTTTTTTTTTTTTTGTTTTNCTTACTGAAATACAAATATATATATAGTAATTTGAAGGCAGGATTTTTTACACATCTGGTGGTTCACATGATACATACAAACTTTTCTATTTTTGTGCTTGTACAGAAGTATAAATACACATTATTTTGTTCTTATTTTCATTTTGTTGTCTTTTTTTTTTTTTGCTGTGTTCTACAAGAGATTTATTTTCTGACATTATCTTTTGTTGCTATGAATAATATTGAGCTTTTCAATTAATGTACCTGTAGAGAATGAAGAACTTGCTGATTTTCCAGCAGTTGTTATTTTAATTATTCTATTCAAAGGTTTCCTAGTTTGAGATACCAGAAGGGTTATTCAACTTTAATCTTAGTGAAGCCAATTCTTCCTGCTTTACTTCTATTACTGAAGTCCACTTTTCTCCTACAAGTTTTTCTCAGTCATAAATGAACACTTTGCCTGTTCTTGGAAAACTTCCAAAGAAATGGGGCAGTACTTCATGGAATTCCTTACCTTAGTTTATACTTGACAGTTTCCTTGTTTCCTTTTTGTTTTTTAATTTAAGTACTTATTAGAAAAATTCTTTACCAACTGCAGGTGTATTATTGCATTTTCAGGTATGAATGTATAAGGAGAGACAGGAAAATACAGCAGGTCTGGTAATCTATATCTATAAAAAATATTTATTTGTTCATTTATAAAATGAGGCCCAATTAATGATTACAAACATGAGAAAGTGCAAGAAGCATGCAATGAAGGTTTTTTTGTGACTGAGGAACAAAACCAAAATGTACCTCTGTAGGGTTTGTATTTGCACCTAAGCACAGCATAAGGAATTCCAAGAAATTTGTGAAAAGGCAACAAAATTTAAAGTGTCTGTAAGAAAGAGAACCCTGCCAACCTCTTTAAGTCCTTGAATGCCACCTGGTCTTGCTACCTGTACTTAAAATAACCTGATTAACTAGGCTGCTTTTTTGATGCTAACAAATTAATAATCTGCAGACCTAACAATCTTAGAATGTGGTAACAGAAAGCTTTGAAATAGAAGAATGGGATGACACCCATTTGTGTTATACAAACACAAATTACAAATGTCTGTTGTTAATATATGCAAATAACTTTTCAATCTGTATAGTTTTCTTAATAAATCCTTACAAAAGTAATGAATGTTTTTATTACAAGAATGTGTAAGATTCTGTTTTCAAGCTATTATTATTTTGCATCTGTCCAGTCTTACCTCAAGGGATTTAAGAAGTTGGTATGTTCAGAAACATAATATCTATTTAAAAGGAAGTATTGTTAAGTCAATATTGAAAGCTTTAGGAAATCCTTTCTACACACTTATTTTTAGGATTAAGGGAGAAAGAATTGAGTAATTTTATGGTTCAAGCAATAATTTAGTGTCAAACAGAAGAGAATTTTGGGCTTTAATGTCTGGCTGTGTAATGGTCACTAAACACAGGCTTCCTGAGTTAAGAGCATGAGGGTGCACACTGAGAAGTAATTCTATTGTACCAGCTGAGTAAATCATGCCTATCAGTTGAGCCTTGATAACTAGACTGCTTTCAGATCGTTCCACTTATGGCATGAAAACTGTTCTCACAGACCAAATTTAACATCCTGTAGAAGTGCTTTTAATATGGACTCTGTAATCTAACGTGATTGAGTCTTTCCAATTGGATATTCTAAATCTGCACATGATCAGTTACCACAGTTACTACTAACAAGCAGAACCTCAGTTAACTGTGGTAACTTCCTCCCTTTCAGCATATGCTTACATGTTAAGAAAATATTCAGAACTACCCTGAGCTTTTTCTAGGTAAGTTCTCAAGACTGTCACCCATCTGCTGCTACCAAAAATATTAACTCAGTGACACATTTGATTTAGTGGATATCTGCTGCCACCATTTCATTTGAAGTTTTAGAGAAAACAACAGATAACAACAGCTTTATACTTCTGCAACACTCCAGATGGTGATAATTCTTTTCTAAGCATCCTAGGGCTGCAGGTAGAAGTGAGTTGACAAAAACATTGCTGATTTTTTTTACACCACTTGATATTCAAAATTAAAGCAAATATTTGTATCTGCTTTTAATGTTACCAACATTCCCACTTTGTTTGTTGGAAGATGCTCTGTGTTGTCTCATAACTAGAGGAGAGATTATAACCACTTTTTTTTTGCTGTCAATGATATATCAAGCTCAAAAGCAATTCAGTAAAATCCAAAAGTCTATTTCATTAAAATATGAACAATATGGCCTGTAATTCTCCCTGCTTGGAGTAATTGGACCATCTAGTTCACAAGTCCTGCCCTAGCAGTTACGTTCAGAATAGAGTTTTGATATTACCATACCATACCAAGTCCTAAACTTTTAATGGACGTTTGGCTATAGCACACTGAATTGGTGAGTTTAAAAGTTTTGATATATCCTATTAATAATATAGCATGAATGGAGCACAGTGTTTAAGAATGGATCTGATTCTACTGAAACTCAAATTTGAATTTCACACTACGACGGTGACAAAAACCTGCCATAATTTCTCAGCAGCAATTTGATGATATGTTTTCCCACATTCTGCAGATCTTTCAGGAGGCTTTGACTGAGCACTAACTCCCACTTCTGTTAATGCAGATCTACATGCTTAATTGGTTTGGGTCTATCTGAAGGGAGTAGTAATGCAGTTTACATTTGAGCTACTCTAATAGATTATTTTAATAATTTAAAAGAAGCAGCAAGAAGTTGATGAAATTCAGATATACTACGTTTCTGATCATGCTCCTACTTTCAACCAACTAACAGTGGCTCAAATTTCTTAGTATCTTTTAAATGTCATCATTTTAAAATAATTCTGAACTTCATTATGCTTTTTATTTTCATTTTTTTAACATAATTTACTGCATTCCAATTATTTCTTTATAGATCATATGTTTTTTGTCTTTATTTCCATGAATGCTACATTAGCAGAAGCCTTATATACTTTATGTTACTATGTAACAGCAAGAATGAGCCAGTGATTGTTCCTTAGGGCCAATATGATTATATAAGTTAGAGAACTGTAGACGTAAATAACCTGACTATGTTATTGACAAGTAATAAGTTGGATGGCTTTTGTTTTTGTTTTTTTTAAATTCAGTCAGAACTTGAAAGTTTGTCAGTATGGACTACTTGTGACTAAAATAACATTCATTAATAATTTTCAAGAGCATTTTGATTCTGTTTATTAAGGTAAGACTTTGAATATTGGTTACTTTTAAACTTTTTCCAAGCAGTCTGCACCACTCTCTTAACTGCTAGCAAAGACTTCCAGTTCTCATACTCCTTTTCCTAGCTCCTGTATGGAAAATTCTTCTAAATGTGAGAGCTACTAACCCTCTCCTACCCCTACACAAATTTTCCTAGGCATCTGCTCTGCAGATAACAGCCAATTTTTAGAATCATAAAAACATACACATACATTGGAAGTGTACAGTCTGCAACTCTGCCAAAACTGGCAGCCCTGACAGCAACAGGTCCAGTGGTGTCAAACATATGATGCTATGGTTGTTTGTCCAGTATTTCAGAATATCTACAGCCAGGCTTCCCTAAATGCACTAGATCATAACCAGAAATGGTAGGGCAACAGATTACCAATATATTATAATGTTGATAATATATATTACAATGTTGATATAATATAATGTAATATATTGTTGATATAATTAATATAATATATTATAATGTTGATGTTAATATATATTATAATGCTCTAATAAAGCAGAGGCACTAGCACTGATTAGCTGATGAAGTTAGGGTCTTTCTTCAAAAAATCAGCAAACAAAAAATCCAACACATTTATTTCACTTCAACTTATCATTTGAGCATCTCTCAGACTCAGCTCAGTTTCCAAGTTGAAAGTAGAGAAATCTCTCCAAAACAGCCATATTATCAGAACACTTGAATGAAAAATGAGAACTGTAAGTCAGATGTCCACTGTGTATTTGGGCAAGTGGCATCATCAGCCATCAGGTGATGGATATTTCCCTTTGTTTTTACATAAAAACATGCAATTTCAGTCTTAATCTGATGCAAAATTGAGAATTCTCAACTTCAAACTGAAATAGAAAGATATAATAGACAAGTTAATCTGCTTCTGAAAATCAAGTCTTTTTCTGAATTGGTTAGCTTGGACAAATTACTTAATTTTTCTCCTACTGTGAAAGCAGAGATAATACAGCTTTCTACCTTGTATCACTGACACATGTATCAACTGATATCTGTGGTGCATGTAGTAAACTAGCATTTCTTGACATGCGGAATAAGTTTCATTGTACTTATGAAAATAATGAAGTCTGATCTTGGATTTTGCAAGGGACAGTTTGACCACAAAAATAAATTGAGCCTCAAAATACAGTTTTGCATGCAGCAGAATGTAATATGATTTTAACAGGCAATATCTGAAGTAAATGGTGAATGGAACCAATTTAATGCCATCATCTCCACTACACTTTTCCCCAAAATACTTTTTAAAGAATCTTTACTCAGAAACTAAGGAGCGTACAGTCATTGGTGAACTGGGTATCTGATATAAAAATCAGATTAGGTATTTAAGGGCACAAGATTTAAAGTAACATAGAGAGGATGCACTTACTTTAGTTAAATCTGTATCATATTCAAACTTGTACAGATTACACACATGCAGAAGTAAATTGATTACTCCTTTCTGAGTTCTAATTACTTAGAAGATTTGGCAGTGGAAGGAGCAGTTGAAAGGCAACACTTCCTTGGCAAACAAATGTTGATTTAAAACATTACACAAAACGTTATAAAAACAGTGTTATAGGAAATAAAGAGTTTTCAGCCTTTATAAAACAGTGATCACTTGAAAAAAAAATGCTTCTCTAAATTTAAGAGAAGCAATTATTTTTTGTCTTCCTAATTCTATGCATACAGATGAGTTAATTGGTTTTACTCACACACATGTACTTAAGCATTTATATGATTATCTTCCTGGTGATGAAGTAAGTACTGCTAACGTGTTCTTGCAATGGGCCCAGGAGAACTCCATGAACCTCTATCCAAAAGGACAGAGCACAGCCCTGCCCTACTCCTGGGGGTACTGGTGGATGGCAAGTTGGGCAAGAGCCTTGCAGCCCAGAAAACCAACTCTATCCTGAGCTACATGAAAAGAAGAGTGGCCATGAGGTCAAGGAAGTGTTGTGTCCGGATGTGGAGTCTTCAGTACAAGAGGGATGTGAATGTGTTGGAGTGTATCCAGAGGAGGGCTACAAAAGTGATCCAAGGGATGGAACACCAAGGACAGACTTAAAAAGCTGGGGCTGTTCAACCTGGAGAAGAGAAGCCTCTGAAGTGATCTGAAANAAAAAATGCTTCTCTAAATTTAAGAGAAGCAATTATTTTTTGTCTTCCTAATTCTATGCATACAGATGAGTTAATTGGTTTTACTCACACACATGTACTTAAGCATTTATATGATTATCTTCCTGGTGATGAAGTAAGTACTGCTAACATGTGTTCTTGCAATGGGCCCAGGAGAACTCCATGAACCTCTATCCAAAAGGACAGAGCACAGCCCTGCCCTACTCCTGGGGGTACTGGTGGATGGCAAGTTGGGCAAGAGCCTTGCAGCCCAGAAAACCAACTCTATCCTGAGCTACATGAAAAGAAGAGTGGCCATGAGGTCAAGGAAGTGTTGTGTCCAGATGTGGAGTCTTCAGTACAAGAGGGATGTGAATGTGTTGGAGTGTATCCAGAGGAGGGCTACAAAAGTGATCCAAGGGATGGAACACCAAGGACAGACTTAAAAAGCTGGGGCTGTTCAACCTGGAGAAGAGAAGCCTCTGAAGTGATCTGAAAGTGGCCTTTCAGTATCTGAAGGAAGACAATAAGAAGGGGACAGACTTCTTAGTGGAATGTATTGTTATAGGGAAAGGTGTAATGTTTTCAAACAAGAAGAGGAAAGAAGAATTAGACTGGATATAAGAAAAAGTTTTTTATGATAAGGGTGGTGAGGCATTGGCACAGGTTGCACAAAGAGATGGTGGATGACCCATCCCTGGAGATATTCAAGTTCTGGCTCTGGGCATGTGATCTACCTGTAGGTGCCCCTGCTCATTACAGGGAAGTTTGATAAGGTGACCTTTAAAAATTCCTTTAAACTCAAAACATACTGTGATACTTGCAGTATCTATGATACTTGCAGTATCTATTACTATGCATAGTAATTCTATGCATAGTAATAGGAGTAATCTATGTGATTTAGTCACATAGTGTGTGATGAATGTTCCTCACCCACAAACTTTCCCTTATTTTGAAATGTTCAGTGTATGTTTTTGGGATATGATGTTTGATGTAGAACTTTAAATTGCCTAATCAGCAACAATATTAATATAAAATAATATCAACGGCATCACTTAAAAGTTACTTTAAAATCATACAATAATGCCATTACTTTACAATGTTTCTTACAGAACAGTGTAGCATGGAAGACTGCATTTAATCTAAGAATATATTCTCAAATGTATAAGAAAATGTACATTAAATTATCAAGCTCAAGAAATAAATTCCCCAATCGCATTATTCTAGGGAAAGGCACTTAACGTAGAAAGAGTGATTCCACTTAATATTTTGTAACTTAACATTCTGCTTACACAGTTATAACCTTTTTCAGTCCTAAATGCTGAGCAGAAAATTTTAACTGTAATAAAACTCGAGAATGAGTATGATAGCACAAGTTATCTTCTGCAGCATGTCCTATTTAAAAAATTGTAGTATTGCTATGGAAATCACTTGTAACAGTAAGATACCGAACATCATTAAATGCACCAAGTGGGCTGTAACACAAGAGTCACTGAATGAAAAGCAAGTCTGCCATTTTGGAAAGGATCAGCATGGATTAATATCACTACCTTTTCAAACCACTTGGAATATATTTTTGTCACATTCAAAGCTACTTTGAAAACAGTATTTGTATTCAGTAAAACAGTCTGGTAGCCTGTGTACCTAATAATCACATACATTTCCATTTTGAATGTTTTCGATTTGTGCCCCAACTACTGTTTTTTACCACGTGTCACAGGAGTCACATTTTCTCCACAGGTTCACAGTACTATTTTTACCTGCCTTTCTGAGCATTTTCCTTCCCTTGTCCTTTTGAGATGGAGTCAGAAAGCAATGTGATGGAGTTTAGCTACAATCAGTGTGAAATAGCCATTTAACTTTACGTGCTTAAAAAATAGCCAAGAACAGTAAACTTAGACTTATATAGATGTATTAATATCAAGAACAGAAGACAACATTTTCCCAATACTTTAGAAGTCACAAAGATTATGTCAAAGTAACGAGAGAAAATAATCCACAATCCTTTTTGTGAGGGGAAGTTATATATAGGAAGAAAATAGTCAAGTGTAATTCTTATCCTTTGCAAACCTGATCTGTCACCAAACTGAATCAAAATCGAAAGATAATTGTTGTTTTTGCTGATGTTTTTTTAACACTATTGCCACTATCCTTACTACTTGGTATTTCTATTGTTCTCAATACTATGCCGTTGGAGAAAACTTTTCTTCGAATGCAGACATTATGGACAGCCTCCCTAGAAGATTTAATGTCCATTGAACCTAGAGGACAGGTTTTTCACCAGCTAGTCATAGCTTTCCCTTTATGTTTTTTCCAGTCTTCCGAGGAATTGAGATAAGGCCAATTCTGTAAATCCTGTAATGTGCAAGTGGAAAGCCAGATTGCAAACTCTGAACATCAAGGTTTAAAAACCTAACTTTGTACCTTGTATGAAAGCTGTAGTCAGCCCAAAGGGTTTGGAACTAAAAATCTGCTTTGACAGATGAAGATCTGCCTTTAAAAATTATTCTGTACTTCCTGTTGCTACACTTTATTATACCAAAGATGTAATCTCAATACTCAGAAACATGGCGAAGAAACAATGGTACAGCTATGGATGATTTCAGTGTTTTGCCCTAGAACACAGTCTCAATGAGTGCTCCTAAACAAAATCTATCAGAGTCACCGTGGAGCTTGGCTGTCCTCCACACACATCAGAGCTCGAGGGCTGACATTTCAACATGTAGTCTACCTTCTGACTGTGAGCCTCTGCCTTCATTAGTTCTGGATAACACTTCAATTACTACCTATACATGCTGTCCATCTGGATAGCAGCCAAAGGCCTGCAGTCTCATGTGTGCCCTTCTTCTAGTATTCCCAAAAGCAATACTGAGCGATCAGCCCAAAGCTGCATGACAGACTGATAGGAAGTTGGCTACTAATACTCAGTAGCTACTTAAACCTAGCATATTGTAGTGAGTGTTAAGAGCCACAGAAGGATTCCAAATTTAATGGTAGCTAAGAGGACACGTGCAGTGAAGGGGCTCTTTTATCATGGAACTGTGACAGAAAAGATCGCTGTCCTTAACAGAAGCAGCAAGTTGTACCTGTTACTGCCAAGTCTGAGTGACCTTCAGACAAATAGTTTGAAAATCTTTGTCTACTCGAAGAGTTCATTTTCTAAATCCTAACTGCATTTCCCTCTGGGGCCTTCCCTCCTTCTCTCTTTTCTAAAGAAGATCCACTAAGCCATCACTGCCCAGAAATGATCCCACTGTTTCCTACAGACTCACAGAATTTGCTAGAAGAGCAGTTTAAGAAGAGCGTCTAACCACATGGATGTTCAGATGAATACAGGAGAACATCAGCATTTTACAGTTGCCTATAGCAGAGCTGACTCCCTGTTAAGTCAACTGGGTTTGGTTCTGCTATTACCAGAAAGAGCTTTGATGGAATCCTCATCTTTACTACAAAACACCACTTAACGTAGTACACCACTGGAGCAAATTTCTTGTACAAAAACACAGAATATTATCAGAGAGATTAACTGATCTATTTTAATGACATTTGTAGTACTGGTCAAATCTAGAACTTGGTGACAAGGATTGCATTGCTATTTGCAAGCAGTTCACTGCAAATTGCGCCAAAGTTTATTTCCTTGTAATTTATACCTCCTGTCATCCTCATTCTGTCCATGCACAGAAGCACTGGAAACTTTGTCCTCTTTCACTGTTCTGAACAGTTCAGACTCATTCTGGTCCTGTCACAGCTCATTCTTTTTCACCCACACATTGTAGATTTCTAGAGCAATCTCTTTAGAAGGTAGCTGCTGAGAGCTTTTCTCAGATATTTCCACAGATTCTCTGAAAATCCTATCCTCCTGGACTAGTTCTATATTTTGGATGCTTATGTCTGCCCAAACAGAGCAGATTTGTCAGCTCAACCAGGACATTAACATTCACATTGTGTCCCATCCCTTACAGCTAGCATTTAAGGCTCGAAAATAGCTGAAAGGTGCCTGGGAGGATGTGAAAGGATATTATTTTCTCCTTTAAATAGAATGAAAAAATATATGATATCAGAACTACCAGCACACTTGATTTTATTTTATTTTCTAATTGAACTCTGTAGGTGATACTAAGAGACACAACAATAAATATTTAGTGTGCAGAGAATATTTAATTGAAATTTTAAGTTATGTAACTATTACATTATTTGAAATAGTGAGTTGCTCTGTTTAAAGCATGCACAGACACTTATTAATTCTTTCCCTTCTGAATGACTAGCTGTCTGATGTCTGTCTGAGGATTGATTAAGAGTGATTAACATAAGAACAAAATTGATGTCCAGTTTTAGTTTGAGCAAGTTATGCTTCATCTTTCTTTCTTTCTTTCTTTTTTTTTTAATTTTATGAGGAAATGTCAAAATAATTTCAGCTAGGATTAACTCAGATGTTCTTCATAATTGTAACAAATCTGCAAATAATTTTATATTTCAATTATTTCAGAAAGTTCCCACTTTTAATTACTGTTCTTTACTGTACTTTCTCTTATACAAGAATGCTTTAAAAGTAGTTGTAAGAAGTCTTATTCATTTATATGGTAAAAAATAATATACCCAATCTTTAGAAAATCACAGTAGTTTAAAATATAGCATAAACCTCTCTCAGCTACTATATTCCAGTCTTTTTTTTTTTTTTTTTTTCAAAAAAAACTGTATCTGTTTACAATCTTTATGGAGATATTTTAGAAATGTTTTAATTTTCTTATTTTTCCCTTTGTAGCTTGATAAATCTCCCCTAAATTAATTTAAAATATTTCCATTAAGGTCAAGGGAAATTGATAAAGCTCAGTACTGAGATTAACAATGAAGTATGTCTCAATGAAATTCTGAGAGGTTTCTTCAATATGTTCAGGTGTTTATAAATAAAACGTTATGATAACTTTGAAAACAAAAAATTATTGTATAAGATATGAGTAACTAAGGTATCTTACAAGAGACCAAGATGAATTTGTTCATTTTACATGAATAATTTGTACTGAAAATATGCTACTAGAAAATGATGTAAGAGACAGCTGAAACACAGCCATGCACCAGAGCTCATCCATTTACTTACATGGCTGAGATATATAGAACTATCACTTCTCCTTCTCAGGGCTCTCCTATAGGCTTCTAATAGGCTTCATCACTTTTTTCCCTTGAAAGCAGTGGTGGCAGGGAGTCACGGTCAATTGGTAATGAAAGCTTGGTTCTCCACCATGCAAGTACTTTTGAGAGTACATTCTGCAGCCAAAAATTCTCGGCACTGTAATTTTGTCTGAAATAATACATAAATTGATGCAATCTCTCTCTTTCTGGAGATATGTGTCTGTTAATAGAAAAATAACACCTTGCTTAGATTGCAGGTTTTTTTGTAAAAGGTATCCAAGGGCTTGTGGCATCAATGAAAAGATTGTTTTAACATCACTGGAAGGTAGGCTGGGTCACCAGTCATTAAAGCATCTGGTTTGCAGTCTTTCCTTCATTTGAAAGACGATAAAAAATTGGATACTGTGTACAAATAAAGAAGAAAATTCATCTTATGCAAAAAAGGTAAAACAAAAGCATCACTCTTGTCTCTTTAAAAATCAAAGCTGTAAGAAAGTCACAGTAGTTTCAGTCCTCAGTCTGCAAGTTGTAGGTTTTTTCCTTCTCTCCTAAATTTATTAGAATGTTTTTTTTTTTTGTTTTTTTTTTTTTTTGTCTGACTGGATATCTTTTTTTGAAATGCAGACTGTCTTTTCTTCAGGCTCTGTGCTAGGAGTGTAACATCCCACAAGAAGCCTTATCATATGTTCAAGGCTGACTACCTATGACAATAATCTTGAAATGAAAATGAAATATCATTCTTGTGAAGTCTTCTGGTATATCTACTTTTTCTTAAGTATAATAATTCTCTGAATGGGATGGATTCCCTGAGGTATGAGAAGAGTCTCTCCACTGATAGTCTCTATATGAGTTTACACAAAGTACAAATTCATTTATATTACTGAAAAATATATCATGAATTTTCTAATGAATATTCTTCTTCTTAATTATCTGCATATGGTTTTCCTTTTTTATATATACTCTTAAGCAGAAAATATCTCTTAAAATTTTAGTCTTTTTTTATGTGATTGCAAAGCACAAAGAATTTTAAGTCATAAAAATTGAGAAGTTCTTCAGTAATCCATCTCCATACCCAAATGTGGTATATATTCAAATTTACACATATTTATCACCATGTTTTCTAAGTGCAATCACTTAGAAATACATTGCTGGAAGTCTAGAGTCTTTATGCATTGAATCTTCTAAATATAAATCGTAGTACTGTACCACACTTAGATGCAGGTAAAGCAGCCTCAAGGATTAGAAAAGTTTAGAATTCATTCTGGCACTTAAAATAAGCTGAAATCATTAATCAGATATGAAGTCTAAAATGATGGCTCTATGATATTGTTTAAAGTAATGCACACTCTAGTGAGAGACTGCTTTAAGAATGAGGATTTGTTAAGAATTCCTGTTTGTGGCATTAGTGGAAAGCAAAACTTTTACCAAATCCATATGAGGCACTATTCCTCTCATTTCTCCCCACAAGTAAACACATGTTGGAAACATGTACAGAAACAACACAGTTCAGTCTCAGTCTTGATTTCAGCAAAGCAAAATAAGATACAGAATCTTAAATAGATGTGTTATTTGAATTTCAGAACCGTACACATGCACACACACGTATAAAACCTTCAATTCCATTATGTAAACAACTCTCTCCTTCTAAAACAGGTCAACCTTTGTATGAATAATACAACAAATAAATGGAGATTTATTAGCAAGGATAATAAATTTTCTACTTGCCAAACACTGGAGTAGTATTAATCAGTAGATACTTTTGCCTGGTAACTACATAATGTTCTGGTTATTCAGCTTATTTGTGCTTGGCAGTAAAAGTGGAATACTGAAGCCTTTGACCTATGGAGTAGCAAGCTCATGCATGCATAAACAAGAATTCAACTGAGGTTGAACTATAGATGCATTTACAATGAATTTCTAGAACATTTGTAAACAGTTCTGTGAGACACAATCAAGGAGCCTTTGAAAACTAAAAACTGTAGACCACTTAACAACCTATTTAGCAATAGAATGAATTGTGTAATTGCATGTGAATTCTTCAACTCAAATGTAAACTGATGTAGAGACTGCACGTATTAGAGAAACAGATAGAAGTGATTTGCTCATTCTATTTTGTTTGTATAGTAGTTAAACATGAAACGTGCTGAACAAAAAATGTCACTGGCTAAGAAACTGAATGCTGACAGATCCATAATTCCGGAAAATCACAGAATCACAGAAAGTCTTGGATTGGAAAGGACAGTAAAGATCACCTATTACCAACCCCCTTCATAGGCAGGTTTTCAACCCACTAGGATCAGGCTGCCCAGGGCCTATCCAACCTGGCATTGAACTCCTCCATTTATCTAATAGGATCCAAATATTAGATGAATAAGTAAATAAATAGGAACTTAAATCTATTAATAATACACCTCAGAAATATCTTAAGTTTGGAGCATTTGGCATCCTACCGTGTGGACAGAAGCACATGCCAGAACTGGAAGCTATATGAGCTGCTGACTGAACCTGTAAGAATTTGAATATCATCCTCCATAAAATAAGAGAATTACTGACCAGTTTTACTATTACTCTTCCAGTAGCAATGAAAATACGAGAATGAAATGCCTGCAGCTATCTTATTTCCCTTAGAGTTCATGGTATACTGGTTGAAGTCTATTCTGAGATCAAAATATACTTTTGATGACACAGGATTTTTTTTTGTTATTAATACATAATAAGGTGTGAAGCCCTTGCCACTGGAAAAATTGCATCATTACCTTACTTCAACCTCATGTGAGTAAAACAAAAACATACAACAGCGCTTCTTTAGTACAGTCTTCTGGTGAGAAAGTTAACGCTGCTATTAAATTTGCCCTCAGAATGAGAGCTCTAGCAAGTGACTCTTACAAACAAGTTAAGAACATTTACACCAACAGATCCTTATCATCATTGTCCAGAAGACTCAAAACAAGAGTACTGAATTTATTTGAGTAATGGGTGTAGAAATAGCATCTTTATATTTAAAGCTAAAAAGGTGAAAATTCTGAAAGCTGATATCAAGAGATTTTTAACTACTGTCTTTAAAGGAGGAGCACTGGTGAAGTATGCTTCAGCACTGGAAGAGTGCCCTTTGAAAATGGAATATTCCTGTTTTTCAAGGAAAACACATGCACTGTGATTTGAAGAGAACACTGACATAGAATTTTCACATGATATGTAGTGCACCTCATGGTTAGAAGAATGTTCAAAAGATCTGAAATCTATATGTTTAATAATTCTTTCTTGCACACTGATTCCTGATTCGTGTCAAGCAGCTTGTTTGCATATGAAAGAACTGACTTTTAAGACAAGAAAGGGAGATTCAGAAATTAACAAAACATGTGGTGTTGTTTTGTTTGGTTTGGTTTTACTAAATGTGACAGTTCTTGAAGGAGCATTTTGCTTATTAAAATGTAGTGTGAAGTATGAGACATAAGACTTCTGAGGAAGCACTTTCCAGAAGAATAATAATCTTTTCACTGCTTATGTATTCTTTGATAAGAGAGAAATAAGTTTCCTTCCTTTCTCAAGGACTTGGGATAGCTTGATTTCCACTCCAGTATAGAACAAAGATCAGCAGAGAGGTTTCCAAGGTATGAGGGCATTTACTAAGAAACTGTTATTTTTATGTGGCCATTGCAGTAGAATATTAGAGAAACAGAGGATATTGAGGTGGTTAGGTAGTCAAGAATTATACAGTAAATGACTATATAATACTATGGAAACAAGAATATCTCTTGTAAATAATAATTTTATTTTTTTTCTTTTTCAAATTTCTTCACTGTGATTAAGATTTGAAGGTATTGAAATACTTCACCTGTTGCAAAGAATTTTACTGTACTTCATATTGAAGTATATTATTTTTCTTACATTTCTTATGTGTCTTATTTTTTCATAGAATACCTTCATGAAATCTTGAATAAGCTGGCTACTAAATCTTTAAGAGCAAGGCAAAAAGGACTACGATAAGTACCTTTTAAAAAAATGGCCCATGACTGACTACAAATGAAACCCAAATTAAAATAAAAATATAATCTTTCAATTACTTTGTAACTAAAAAGCAATCTTAAAAAAATCACTGCACACAGATACCACCTTGAATGATAAACTAAAGAAGAATAGTTTGAAATAATGTATGTTTTCATGTTCCCTATGCATTCATTTTGATTAATAACTTTAGTATTATGCTTTGTCTTCTTTACTTTAAAACATTAATAAAACAAACAATTTCCTCTCTACCTACACCTCCTGTACAGCCAGGACACTGGGGGTGGGCAGGAGTTGGGGAGGGGACATTGCAAGTGCAGCCGGTCTAAATCCACCAAAGGATATTCCCTACCATATGGCCTCACACTCATCATGCTGGGGAAGAAGAAAGAACAGGGGAAACTCGCAACATGAAAGCATTTGTTTCCCAAGCAACCAGTACTCATATTGAGGCCCTGTTCCCCAAGAAGTGGCTGAACATCATTTTCTGATGGGAGGTAGAAATTTTTTTTCCTTTTGCTTCCACATGGCTCTTGCTTGTTTATTTCCCCTTTAATTATGCCATTCCTATCTCAGATCTACAGACTGTTTTCTTTTTACTCCATCTCATCTTCTCACCCTGTCTGCTGAGGATGGGGAGTGAGGGAACAGCTATGTTGTACCTAGCCTCCGGTCAGTGTTAAACCACAACACATCCCCAATGCGCATCATGACCATTCTTAATCAGTTAATTACACTCATGCATACCTTAATTCTCATTCCATCATTTAGCTCTTGAAATGATCCCTCACACACCGAAATGGTTAGAAACCTGCAAGCAAGTGGCTGTTCCTGTAATGATTCCAAAAGCACGTGTACCCCCGAGCCTCATCGACTCAAATTTTCAGGATCTCTCCTTGCCTTTATTTCTGTGCCTATACCTATCCTGCTGCAGTACTTCACCATTTTTTCAGTGCTGGCAAAAATCAGCCTGATGCTAACTTTCAGAAAGTTTAAAAGAAAGCCTTTAAAGCAGGCATGGAGTACTGCAAACCAAAAATATCTTAGTAATCAACAGCATATAGTAGATCAAACTACCTATTTTGTGTCTTCTTGACATGGGAAAAAGAAATTGAAATGTAGCAACAAACCAATTTGAAAGTTTAGTTTTTATTCAAGACAGTGTTCTAAACTACCATTTGTTTCAGAATCACCTCATCCTTGGTTTTACCTGGAACGCAATTAAATGTCTAACAGCCTGAAGGCTTTTGATTCAGATAATCACAAAGAGGTAATGCTATTCTATTTCAGCACGACAGTCTAGCAGTTTGGGGCTTCAGCAATAAATTTCTATACCTGTCTGTTTGTGAGAGTTTGTTTTTTTCCTAGTTCCAGGAAGAAGTGAGACTATTCTGCCAAAAGGGCTTCGCTGCTGACCACTTATTCCTCTCTCCTCTCAGTTCTTTCCTCACGACCTTTTATAATCCTGCTTTCTATATATTGTTCATGGGGAGTGGAGAAGCTGGATCAAGGTACTTCAACCACCTATTTCATAAATCAGTCATTCTCACAGAAGGTAATCCCTGACAGGAAAATCATTATCCATATAAGCACCACAAGGTGAACACCCAGTTCTTGTTCTGAATGGTTTTGGTGCATAAAGAACCAACTAATGTGTTCTACAGCAAATGTTACTCCTGCTATTATTTTTTTTAATGAACAAAAGCTGCTTAAAACAAATTAAGAACAACAACAAAAAAAAAATCTGTTGGTATCCCCGTCTGTGAGCATCCTTATTTTGACTATAACTTTTTAGTGGAAAAAGAAATGTGACTAATCTGTATCTGTGCTATCACTAGAGATTGTTATACTCAGAAGTCAGAAATTCAGGCACAGACACAAATTACTTCACCTCTGGTGAGGTATATTCTTCCAACAGGTGCAGAGTCAAATTCTGGACTACGGCCTAAGCCTTTCTGAATAAATGAAACAAAATCTGCTCACTCAAACTTTAGGAGAAAGAATTAACTTTGACTGCTGTTTTCATTATTTTAGTAGAAAAGAATAAAGGTAAGTTCTCACTGAAAGCACATTGTGCAAAATTTTTTTCACTGAGATGTGTTCTTCTTGTCTCTTTTCTGTAAAGAGGATTTAATCTCGAAAGCTGCCTATTTGGCATATTTCATAATAGCAATTTATTTCAAATTGCTACACAAGTGTATACAATACACTGTTATTTGCAGAACAACCTGTTGTTAGGGTCAGTTTTTCTTGCAAGTTGCTACTACTGTATTTAGGATTGATTTATAGACATAAGAAGACTGCCAGAATAGGCTTCGTACTACTGTACTGCTTTCAGAGATACACTAAGTTTAAACTGGTGTATTCAAGAACACAATCAGTTTATGCAGATAGAAAATTCTACTTTTTTTTTAGGCAGGAACAAACTAGTTAACAATGAATTTATTTCAAGTTGGAAAGATATTTGTGAAGGAATGGAATTTTACCCCCTAACAAAAATACAAAAATAGAAAATGAGGTATATGATAAACCATCAAAAGTAAAAAATAATTTCAAGTACAAAAACTCTGTGTCATTTTCTTCACAGCACATGAGTTGAGCAGACAATTACACATTACCGATAGATCAGTCGATGTAACTGTGTGACAAGAAATCAGTTTCAGCACAGGTTTGATATGCATTTCAAGTTGAGAAACAGCACAGCCTCAGAGATCATAGAATGGCTTAGGTTGGAAGGGACCTTAAAGATCATCCAGCACCAACCCCCCTCGTCATGGGCAGGGTTGCCAACCATGGCTTACTTCTATTGTTTGTCACCAGGACAGAAAAATGGACTTAACTGTCCTGTCCAGAGTATTTTCTCATATGTCTCACAGAGCAGAGGTGAAAAGTGGGTAGAACATTCTTCTGTGACAAAAAAATATAGAAGTAACCATAGCAGTTTTAAAATCTTTATGACTAAGGAAGCTGCTTAAAATGCATGGGGTTAAACGGTGTTCATATTTATTAAGTAAAAAAAACAGACAGATATTGGAAGCTCGTAACTAATGAATGAATTTACTTAAAACTGCAGCTTTCAAATCTCACAAGTTCATGGGATCTTAACTAAAGTGATCATTTAAGATACCCTAGATACTGAGATACTGAATTAAGCATAGTTGAGGATTTTTTTTTAATTATTATGATTATTTTGAGTGTATTTGCATTGCTGTATTATCTCCACTACACCAGGAAAGTGTTTTTAAGAGCAGCACAGTTCAAACTGTTCATGTTGCTCAAGGCATGGACTAAATTATCTGCATTCTGCTGTGCTTGCAATAGGATTCTCAATTGCAAACAGTTTTAAAGCACTTCACTGAGTTTGTTTTTGAATTTTTTCAAAAAGTGAAGAAACAAAGGTTTACTTCTAAATGACAAAATAAGACATAATGACATATACATCTTATTGTTTAACAACCAAAACATTTGAACTCCAAAGTTTTCAGTTCACTTAAGACTACAAAATGTTCACTGTCGCATCTGTAAGTGTTGCAGTAGGAATTAGTTGGTGCTGATATAATGTTAAAACCTCATCTCCACCTGGCCATGGAGGCCTCAAGCATCCAATTGTGGTAAAGTTTTTCCATCTTAATATCTGTCTACACTTAAAATATCTGAAGTATTCTGTGATTCCATAAGTACTAGCTTAATCAGAATTCAATCTCAGATGGAAAAAAAAAAAACCAAAACATAACTCCTATTCAAATGCACAAATAGGTTGGTCTTACCTTTCATTTAAATTGTGTTCCAATTCTCATCTTTATAATTTCAACTTTTCCTCATCTAAGAACTAATTATGCTCTTTACAATATCATTTAAGGAAGAAATTTCATATGAACATAGGGTGAATGGCCCAGAGGGTATGTGCAATAACATTTCAGCAAAACAACTTGTGAGAAAAGAACTACCAGAGCCCAAAATGTGCTGTTCAAATCATTTTAAGTGTCTAATGTACCTCTGTACTTTACTTGAGGTTAAATACCAAAATGATAAAGATTTTATTGTACTTTGACTAGAGTATAATCAAACCTTTAAGCATTTTTTCTGCGGTTTAAACCTTTCATCCTCGGACTGGTTCTCCTTGGATTTCACTTAAATGTTCCCTTTTCCTTCAAGCAATTTCTTCTAATTAATCCTTAAGTTAAAGGTAAGATTCACCATCCACAGCAGTTAATAAGTTCCACTTAAGTAGCAGGGCACACTCAGGAAAAAAGAAGCAGTCTTTTGGAATTCAAGATTTGCATGACTAATCACAGTGAAATGTATTTTTTCCTGTCTTTTACTTTTGGTTTGAAGTTATTTGGGTGGCAATGTTGGTCATGGATTTTGGTGATGGATTGAAATTCTTGGAAAAACATCCTGTCATTCCATTGTTTTAGATGTTCATACTCCCAGCAATGAAGATAAAATGTGTTTCACAAAGAAAATGCCTGACTGTAAGTAAATTACTTTTCCTCCATTGCAAAAACTGTAAGAACTGGTTGTCATATGTAATTGTATGACAATATGTCACATTGAAACACCAGTGTCAAAAGAAAGAATAAGCATAGACCAAGTTAGAAACTCTTAATACCTCCCAACTGGTTTACCTTAGCCAGTCTTTCCTATGCCTCTCTAGAGAATAATGGATCTGAAAAACAATGAACTTTGGAATCCAATAGACAACTAGTTGCACCTCTGCAGAGCACCTCAGATGGCAAGCATGTCCTTCAGAGTCCATTGGCAGGAAGAATTTTCTATTCTTGCTCTCTGTATCTTCATGAACACATTGTTAATGATTAAACATAGTAAGAAATAATCGTAATTCACTTTCACAATATATAATAATCTTTTTCCAAGACATTTTTACCACAAAGATTTTTCAATTCCTTCTAGTCTTAGATGGAAAAGGGAAAGGCTTTCGTGTCAAGTGCCCTCAGCAATACAAACAAGGAACAAACTCATCACTGGCAAAAGGAAATTACTTCTTAAAAGCCTTTCTGGAGGCAGACAACTGAGCCTCAAGTGGCACTCCGTAAAATCTGCTGCTTACACAGCTATTCTAATCCATGTGGCCTTTTTTGGAAGGTAGCAACCTGAAATTAAAATTCCATGTCAAAACCCTGAGAGCAATCTCGCTTAAACTGTCCCCCTAAACAGTAGTATAACTTATATCACCAAAGTTCACACATGTTCATTAACTCTGTAGAGATGACTAGTTATTTTTAGTCATATAGAAATAATTGTCTGAGTTTGTAGAGGAACTGATCAACACCTACAGAACTGTATACTTCTGAGTTGATTCAGGTGGTAGTCCTTAAAATTTTGAAATCAATATTTAGCATCTCATGAAAATCTATAAGAAAGGAGAAAATATCTAGTACTTAAGGATATTATACAACTTACTATAATTGGCACCTCGGTGACTAATGAGGAGTTTGTACAAGAGCTACAGCCGTTTTTAATTACATCATTAAAGTTTCAAGGAAAATAAATTCAGAGAGTATTGTTAAAATGTCAAGAACATTAGAAAGAGACATGGAAAAAGACGTCTTTTTTTTCTTTTTGATTTTTGGCCTGTCAATCCTTGAATTTACACCTCTGTTGTCAGTGTGTGACAGGAGAGTCTCAATGAATTTCAAGTGCTGGTGCTTTCCTGCAAGTGGCATGTGGTGAGTTCTTGTATCCTCACTCTAAATTAAACTTGTTTGAATTATGTGGTGAATCAGTTTACAGTTATCCTTAAAACAAATACTTCAGACAAACTTCATCTAACGTTTCTCTTTTTAAAATAATCCAGAATATTTTTTTCTACATCTATTCATTACTATCCATGTTTTGTTTTGTTTTTTTTTTCCTGTTCATCTCTGACAAGAGGACAGGTGAAAATGTAACACAGTGCTGCAAGCATTGACAGATCCTCTGATGATATGACAGATTAGTACTTCTATCCATTTTTATATAGCTACTGTAAATATACTTTTTTCTTCCCCAGATTCTGCAGCATAATGGGAAATTACTCTCAAAATAGTCTTTAAAAAGGTTGTATGAGCTCAGAGTTCATCAGTATGAGTTTAAATTATCTGTAGTGATATAGCCTACATATACACTAACATTATTACACCTTTTCAATTTTAGTTGTTGTTGGAAGGCAGTCTGTTACAAACTGCCAGAAGTCCTCCAGTACATTTAAATGCCATTTAGATTCCCATATATTCTGTAATTTTCATTTGCAGAATTTTGTTTGTACCAATACCAAACACTAGTAAATATGCTGTTCAAGTTATTATTTTTTTCTGTTCAGGTCATGCAACAGAGCTGGGAAAATACAAAAGAAGAATGTAGAATGGAATTAGGAGATGTATTGAAATATAAAGTAAGCATTATCAAGTAATATGTCTTTGTATGTTATCCTAGAGAGAGAGGATTAAAGCTGATGAATGACTAGTTGAAATACTATTACTAATCCATTTTTAAAACCCCATCAGAATGGCAAAATCTAAGGATCGCAAGCATAAGTCTGCACATCTTAGTTCAGTGAAACATTAACTGATCTGATAACATAAATTTATAATATATTACACAGCATTATTTCAGTTGCTGTCTACTGGCAAAATAATGCTGTTTGTTCTACATGATAGTTTCCTTAAACTGTATTTTAAAGTACACAGCATATATACTGTTGAAAATACACATATGCTGACTTGTTAGAATCTACTGTACTTCCAAAAGGCATTCAGAGACATCACCTCTGACAGTAACTCTAAATCATTTTGTGCTTATACCAGCTTGAACAGTTCTGACCTGCAGTTAATTCATCACATCTTAACTTTCCAAATACACACGCAGTATTTTTTCTCCAAGCGTTTAATAGCGTTTCAGTCAACATGTTGTAGGATCTATGATCCCAAGAAGACCAAACTGCAGAAACATATTTTTAAAGGTGTTTTAAGTTTTCTTCATGATAAAACAATCTGACAAACTAAATGAAAGCATTAACAATTTTAATCAATTTCACCATGGAAAAGATGAACAAGTAATTTTTTTTGTTTTCTATTGCTTATGCAGTGCGTATAGATTCTGACAAAATATGGCTCCTTGTGATATTGTTTATTCTCCCTCAGGTGTTTTGGGTCATTATATCTGGAATGCAATGACACAGCTTTGTTGACTCAAGTACAACAATGTTATACGAGCCCACCCTTAAAGATTCATGAAGAAAATAAAATAAAAAAAAAATTAAATGTGTTCATCAGATGCCTTTCATTTCTTTTTATTAATTGTTAAGGAAAACTTTGTAGAACTAATTATTCTTTAAATAAGCAGGGTACGCTTGACCTTCTAATATTGTTTCCATCCCACTATTGTAGTGCAGTATTTTACCTTTAATAAATCTATCATTTGATTTCACATCCAATTCTAGTAAAGTGTAGCAACCTACATTCTAAACTTCTAATGTAGAACACACACACATACACGCACGCACGCACAACACATGCTATTTCTTCTACTTTTGGAAACAGTTGCTGTTAATTTCCTTGATTGATTGATTGATTTTTCATTATTTATAACAGCCTAGCATAAATCACTTCTGTTTTCTATTAGAACCTTCAGTGGTGACTCTCTGTGGCCAAATGTAGATACAAAATCTGAGGTAGAGTCCACTGGATAGATCTGATGAAACTATAGAAACCATTCCATAAAATAAATGCATGAAATTTGTAAGTAGGAAGCAACATTTTTATGTATCAGATAATTCTGCTTTGTTTACCAGATTTCAAAATTCAGAAGCTTCTCCTTTAAGGTATTTTTTTAATTTTCTTCTTTTTTTTTTTTTTTAATGAGAAACACATCATGTTTAGTTTAAAAGAGGTATTTATACCTTATGTTTAGTGGGGAGATAACTATTTTGATTATTAATCCTCAGGTAATTTTACTACTTTTTTTTTCAGTTTATGGCTATATTGACCACTTTCATCTTACACAAAGAATTTCACACTGTATGTGGTTTCCTAAAGGGGATGTGAAGAATAAACCTTTTCGTAGGTGAAGTTAACTGCACTAAGAAGGAGCTCTGAGGCTGCCACCGCTCTGTGGCTTCAGCTGTGAAGACTACTCCATATTTTCAGAAATCAGCTACATATCCCTTCTCATGAACTTGTCCTTAATGCTTTCATTCACATGAAGAGCTGTACTGATTTGTGATCCTTTGAAAAAGACCAAAGTTGCTAGCAGAATATGACTGGTAATAACATTGTAATAAATTAATACCAGAAAGAAATAGTTAGCATAATATGCTGCTTTCATTATTTAAGTTTTTAATCTTGCATAGAAATCAGTGAAGAGAGTTAAACTTGTAATGTTGATCTTTTTATGTTGATAATTTATACTCTGTACCTGAAATAACTTTGTTTCATCTGCAGAAGCTCCTCAGTGTTTGGCTTTCTATAATTAAAAGTCATAACCTAGAATTATTTGTTAGAACTTCTGCTTTGGTTTTCTTCTGATTCACTGAAGATTGAAAAATAATGTATAAATAATTCTCAACTCTTTTTTTCATATATATGTGAAAGTAAATATAATTTCTTCTTGATGCCTCATTAGAGATAAACCTCTTCATACAAACAGTGAATACAAAACAACCACAAATAAAAAAAAATGCCTGGCCCATCTGTGCCATATTTTCAGAGACAAATTTGACTTCTTCATTTGGGGGAGAAATACTCTCTTGGGAAGGTCTCAAGTTCATTTGTAATTAGAGGAAGGAAAAAAAACAGTCAGACATGAATATTTTTACTCATGTTTTTTCACTGCAACTCAAGTCTTTTGCTAAGGAAAGGTATTTTGCTAAACACCATTTTAACTGAGCATCTTAAGTATGTATTTTCTCTGAAAACTGGGATGATTTTGTAGTTGTAGTAAAGCAAATGAAAATTTTATCATTGTTTTGAAGACTAGGATTTAACTTGTCAACTTCCATGTATCTTTTCTATATATATTTCCCTTTCTCTTCTGTTTTTGCTAGAATTCCTGAGGTTCTTGGGGAAGCCTTTGTATTTTATTAAAATAAAAAGAATTGAAATAAATTAATTCACAAAACTAATTTCATGTATGAAGCTGAATTGAGAGAGAGTAATGGAATGGCTGCTTAATAAGGCATGTCATATTCAGGTATTAAAATTCTATTTTTCTTATACCACAATTCTGTCTTTTAATGAAGAATGGTGAAGACATTTTTCCAAGACTTTTCAGGAACTATTCCACAATGTGAAGCCCCCAGGCACATATGGGAAAGCCTGATAAGATGTTAAAATTTCTCATTTAACTTCCAAAGAGAAACGCTCTACATTGCAATCCTCATTTGATGTTTAAGATCCATCTACTGAGCAGTACTGCTAATAGACATGCCCTGTTCCTGGATCATCTGGCCTCTTTCAGCTAAATTGCTCAGCATCAAACTTTGCCTTTATCAAGGGCCACAGGATGACTCAGACTGGAAGGGACCTCTGCAAATCACCCTCTAGGCTCAATAATTTTCAGCTCATACTGGTATCTCTATGTACTGGTAACATTCAATACTACAACCATTCTGTGCTTCTAACCTGGAATCCTGAAATAATTCTCTTATTACATAGGTGTGCACGATTATATTTTAAAAAGGAATCAGAATGAAAATTCATTTTAAAAGTGGAATTACTGGCACTAACATATTACAAATCATGTACTGAAAAATGTTGAAATTAATTATATTGCTATTCGACTTCTAAGAGTGTTTCATTGTTTTTCTGTCATGATGAAAAAGTGGGTGGAGCTGCTAGTGTACTGCTAACTCAAAGGATTTTGCTCTCGTCTCAGTATAGATGTGTGAATCAAAATACCATATATACCTGGCAAGGTAAACCAGTTTAATTGCCAAGCTGCTGGTAATTTTACCGCATTAGTAAATAGGAGAAAAAAAAGTAGAGATGGGGACATTAAGTTTTTCTACATGAACAGAAAAACGCCAGAGTGGCTAGCATATGAGTGATAGCTATTATTTGTTTTTACACAGGAAAACACCTGATTTCATAATCACTATTTTATTGGGAGAGAGGAAGAATCCTGAAGTTTTTGCAAAGCCTGACACTTACTTTATCCCAGTCTTTCCTTAAAAAACTGAAAATCTATTCTGCAGCATTCATATTCTTAAGCAAGTGTCAATACATGGGATATTAATTTTTTCCATTGAGAACTATCTGTGCAGGAGACTCATTTGTAATACCTGACAATGAAAAAGTAGCTCTTGAATGCATATCATCATTTACCTGCAAGATATTCCTGTCCCTGTAAGACAGACTGATACTCTATATGACAGTTTTCCAAATAAATCTGATTCCATTCTGTCTTGTAATCATTGTATTTCTCTATGCTGTCTATTAAGGCTTGCCAAAAAAAATCAATTATTTTCAGCAGAGACCATGCTGTGTTCTGATTAGAAAGGAAATAGTAGAGGAATTAATGGTTTTGAGGTAATAAAACCAAAACCCTTCTCATGCTCTATTGCATTAATCAAATCTTACTTTTCAAGACATGATTCAGATAATTAATCTGTTGTTACTGGTTGCATTCATTATTACCACTGTTGTGTCATTTATATTAAAAAAAACAAATATGTTTTTAATAAATGATGGTATTTCAAAACTTGGCTAGTGACAGACAGTTCCATTAGCGACAGCAAATAATTGGATAGTGATGAAGTGTAGTAAAGACTTGGGTGAAAAAACCCCTCTTCACAGAGTAAACAGCACTCAACTTCTGAATCACTTCAGTCCTTCAATGCCCGTAATTTGTATTCTCCACAGAGTTTCCAATCAGCATGAGTTTTATACAATACTTTTAGCTCATCTATCTCAGTAAACTGTTACCATCTCCATGGCTAACCAGCAGCAACAACAGCATACTGAAGCAGAAGTGCTGCAAGATGTGTGATAAATGTTTTGGATTTGCAGGAAATCAGAATGATAATTTTCCAGTGACTTCAGCAAGTAAGACTCCCATGGCCCTTTATGTTAAAACTTTACATTAAAATGGCATTTTCATATTTTTCTTAAAATAAATTCTCATTTCTTGGAAAGAAAGTTCTGACAAAAATAGAAACACTTATGAATACTTTTGCAGGATGTAGTTTAAGGATAGACTAAGATGTACAGGACACAGAGGGAGCACAAACAGAAGTACCAGAGATTCCTGGAAGAAAAAGCATCCAAATAAGTATGAGTTCAGGTGGATTTGCAAGTTCATAAATAATCATCTACTCAAGAGGTGAGGGCAGTCTGGAAGTCAAATCCTCTGCTTTATTAGGAGAGATTATATGGAAAAAGCTTTCCTACAGACTTGGTGTGAGTTTAGGTGTGTGCAGAGGAAAGTATCATTTAACTATTTAACTATTTATTTATTTAACTATCATCCACACAGCATATCTTATAGCCTTCCTGNAGATTAATTAAGAAAGAGTCCAAGCAATTTAGAAATGAATTTGGACTCAAGAAAAAGGATTTGAGCCTGAATCCTCCACACTGCAACAGTCACCTGGTGGTCCACAGAGGGTACATTTCTAGCCCTCTNGCCTTCCTGAGGACACTAGTTTCTAAAGTAATTTCCCATTTAAAAAAACATGTGGTCAATATCTGCCTTTCCGAACCAACAGATAAGAATACAAATACAGATTTTGAATCATTTTCCTTTCTTACTGCTTGAGGTCATATGATCAGTTTTATATTATCCTGGGGCAACATAAAATATGGTACACAGAATTACTCATTTAGAGGTAGATTCTTTTGCTACCGGTTGGCCAGACACGGTGCAACACGAGGCTTAATACCTCTCCATTCTGGACATCCTCAGCCCAGGGACAAACGGGTCTGACACATGGTGTCAAGCACCGAATGCCAATTTATTGCTGCACAACAAAGCCTTTTATACCTGTACACTCGAAGCGCCTGCTCCACCCCATGGTCCTGTGACACCCGATCGCACCCAAGTCCCTCCCTCTCATGAGCCCTTCACGAGGCTACCACACGCCCCGGGGACTGACGGTTCTGCCTCACGACCCTACAGATTCCTATTCCCTATGCTCTACAATACAGTACACTATTTCAATTATTTCACTTCACTCTTTCCTTTATGAACATAGTCAAACAAAGCACACTGGTGGAACAAATACTGGCTCAAGGGGTTGTGGACTACTTTCAACCCCCTGTTTCTTCACCTCCCTTCAGATGGCCACTGCCATATTGCACCACAGGCACAGTCTCTTCTTGTTCCAGTTCTGTCAAACAGTCTGAATTTAAAACAACAAACAAAAAATCACAGATGGAACAAGAGTGAAGCAGATGCATAGCTAAGCCGTCAGATCCAAAGGGTGATGAATTCCACCTTACAAAGGCAGAGGTTACAAAGGAGACAGTAACAAGACACTCAAGGCTGTGATCTAGCAAGCTGCTCAACTGCAGTCAGAAGAGCATCTCTGGTCACATCCTTAGGTGTGAACTTGTGTGGTTTTGCCATGATAACTCCAGTCCTTTGTGAGAATTTTAGAATTTGCAGTATAATAAACCCTACTAAACTACTTCAACACTAAATCTAGATCCATGCTACCAATTGTTTTGTTTTAATTTTCTTTGAATTGTAATCTTAAATATATAAATCGGGATTATTTGCAGAATAACAGATTAATCAATAGGGTGAACTGCATTTGCAGTACTGAAATTACTAAAGCTATTACAATTTATAGCCACTGAGACTTTGTTCCACTCTATGAACAACTTTCAGCAAATTATCGATTATCACACAGAGAGAACAGATAAAAGTTTCATTTATAAAGCCAAAGAAGAAATATGTCTCACCTACTTTTCTAGACATTCAGAAAGCTTTCCAAACAGAAATGATGACTAAAATTATTTCCTGTGTTCCATGCCTACTTTCCCCTGTGTATTAATTACTCTTCCATGCTTATCTGATACCAGTCTGCTTTTAAATGACTAATTAAAATATGAAATGTGGAAAGCTATTTTTAAGAACTGAATTCTATTGTTTCACCCAGCTGACTTATTCCTTCCATATTCAAAGAGGAGTTACCACACATTTCAGATCTAGGCTCCAAAATAGAACAGATACCTAGCAGACATCTACCTTTCAGATCGCCTTTCGAAACAAAGCTTTTCCCTTGTTTGCAGTTTCCATCTTAACAGTTAACCAAAATCACTGTCCTCTGGGAACTATCCTGATCTAATTTGTAATGCTGGAGCATGACCACAAATACAGCCACTTTAATCTCATCTGTATTCAAAACACAGGGAAAAGACTGTTTCAGAAAAAAAGATTTCTTCTTTTTCTTGTCTCTGCACAATTCTCCCTCTGTCTCTGCTCTGCTTAACTGATTATTCTGGATGTTCATTTTCTAGTACCAAAAAACCTCCATCAAAAATGCATTTACAAAATACTCTTCCAAAGAATCATTCAGATCACATTCTGTCAGATGTTTGCCCCAAATGAAGTGTTGACACTTGGTAAATAATAGTAAGGATGGCTCTAAAGGGTCTTTCATTAGTATTTTTGCAAGATTATGCGAACACATTGCAAGCAGAAGATTAGAAAATACATTAGGAAAATGAAGTCTGAAAAGTGTTCTAACAGTATATCAGATTTACTTGAATCAACAGATTTTCAAGAAATATCATCAATTCCCTGCTGTTTAACAGGCTCACAGTATTCTGAATGGGAAATCTAAATGGTCAAACATCCCATCAGGCAATAGATATTATCCTGACTCAAATCCATTTAAATTGTCCAGATATATTTTGAGCACATAGGATAAAAAACTTACATTCCTAACTACAACTTTGTGAAGTGAAAGTTATGCCATCAATACCAGCATTGAACAAGCAGAGACTTTTTGCAATACACCTCCAGGCAGTTAGAAATCATGAAGGTACCTGAATTACCTGCTTTTGTAAAAAGCTGTGACCTGTTGGGGACTCTTTTTTTGGTAACACATTGAAGTATCTCAGCCAAACACTAGAATGAAAAGATTTTTGTTCACTCCCCGAATTTTGACATCATAAGAATAGTTATAACAGCAAATGAACTCACCAAACAAGGCTGAACTATAGCCATCACAGAATGAAAATTGAGAATCTTAAGATGAAAGTCATTGTTATGAAGTCTATTTTGTGTCTGAAGCTTTCTCTTGTGTGAAACTGCATTAAAAAGGAGAAATTCAACATTTATGTCAGATTCATTCCAGGCAAGGTCAATAACAGCCTCTCATGGTAAATCTCATAAAGTGCAAAATCAAGTAGATCCAGAAATATTTCCACCATAGCAGCTGATATTTGTGAAATATGTACACCTCTACAAGGTTTTAGTTTTCACACACACACACAGATGTTCTAACCTTCTGTAACATGTTAGAGTTTTGCACAATGCTGGAGCTAAGACTTGTGCATTTTTTCTCAAATAAGAATGAAGACTATAAATAAGCCAAACATACTAAGAGCAGGATTACTGAACATACATACATGCAAACCTATCTGATCTGTATAAACAATGGTTATTTTTGTCTTCAGTCTTCAAAATTATCGGCAATGAGCAACAACAGTTGTACAAAGGGATACTGCTGATTTATATTCACTGTGCAAAGGTGACCATATGGGAGGCATAAGTGAAGTACTCTCATATACAAATTCACATAGGGCCTTCTTGACCTTCCCAGACAATTCTTGATTACACTGATTACACTTTAAATGAAGAGGCTGGAGGGAAAGGGTTGATGCTAATCTTTTATTTTCCCTTCTCAATTAAAAAAAAAAAAAAGAATGGAAAAACAAGTATTTTATGAAGTTATCAGTAATTTTGTAATGCCTATAATATTTGGAAAAAAAAGAAAAATGTTCTTTACACCTATTTAGCTACCTCATACATAAAAATAATAATTTTTAGATCTTAGCATTACAGTAGTTCTTAGAGAGCTAAAACATCCTTGGACAGTTATAGCAGGCACGGAATACATGACGGTATATATATTTGATGATAATATATTAAATTAATTATTTATTAATAATAAACCAAGATTTAAAAATATTTAAAAACAAATTCAAATTTTAAACGAATGAGTAAAATCTAAATTAAAGTAACTTAATCTTCCCACACTCCCTCCACATACACACTCATAACACCCGTAACTCATATAATCATAAAAATAAAAGGTTATTTAGAAATAGCACAGTGATGTGTGCTCATGGGGAAGCAAGGGAAACGTAACACAAGAGTAGAGCTTATCATGGCTTTTTACACATATCCCTGGTTATCTCCCATTACCCTTCCTTCTTCCTTCTCTTAATTGCCTCTTCGTGCCAATGATTTTGCTTGGAGTCAGTTGTCAGTGTTGGTCTTACAGGGTTTTATTTCAGGAAACAATGTTCTTTGGACATGGAGGATTATCCTAGATTTGGGTGTACACATATAAATAGACAAACAAGCATAATTTATGAATGTGGGTGATATTCTGGCCACAAAGATTTGTTATAGACCAAATAGAGTCTGACTGACTAAGATTTCATGGACCTCAGAGGACTTCATCAGGTATAAATCTGTTAGGATTAAGACTTGAACACAAAGTAACTTAATTCCTTCCTGGTGCCTGTACTACCAATCAATCCAAGCTCTATACAGAATACTTTCATAGAAGCAAAACATATGCATTTAGTACAACAGTGAACTTCTAATATCAAATATAGCATAAAATCACATGGACTACATATTAGAGCTCGAATATGTCAAGTCATATACATGACATGGCAAATGCAAAGCAGTTTTATTTGGACACATGCAGACACCCCCAAATATTTCATGGAGACAGAAATGTATAGTAACTTCTGGGCATAAGATAGCATCAGCTCTTATCCTGTCACTCCTTCTCTGTCCACAGCACTTGCTTCAAACTATATAATCAAGTTTTCAAAGGCAAGCTGTCTCTGACTCCTGTCAGGTCAGAAAAAAATATTTTTTTAATCCATCCCACTCATCTCCCCATACCACATTGTTTTACTTCAGGTCATACTGAACTATATCAAAGTACAGGCTGTCATACACATTTGCAGTATGCTGTAGCACATCATTAGTGGATACAGACATTCAGACTAAGGACTAGTTTGTGTATATACATGTGTACACAGAAAGAGAACTGGATATGATCTTTGCTGTTCACCCAGCTACAGTTCAGTTACACAGAGATCACTCCAGGGATATATAAATATAATAGAAAAGATCCATACACCATCTCAGCTTCCCTTGTACCTGTCTGACACTTCCAACTTGCACAAAACCCATCTGCACAAAAATATTATTGTATGTGTATCTATCTTTGCAAATTTCATTTTAATAATACAGACAAGCACAGGGATTTCAACTTTTTAGAGTCTTATTCTTTTCTACTTGTTGTCATGGATACTACATCTTCTCCTTTTTCCCTTTTCTCTCCTTCATCATATTTGACTTTTGCATGCTGGTGTCCATGGTGACATCCTGCTATCAGCACACACTTCATGTCTCAACTTCCACATTTTTACAATGGGATCAGGTATTTAAAGGAGTTTCCCCTATTCAACTACTGTTATTGCATCTTAATCTCCTGTTACTAGGAGGAAAAAAAACAAGAATAATGAAAAACAGCAACAACAAAAACAATTTGTATACTTATGCAATATTTTCAGTTTTATTCACTTCAATAAACTCATGAGTTGCAACATCTTATTTTCAGGATAGCCTCTGGGGACAACTGCCATACATCCAATCCATCATACAGGCAAAGGAGGATGCAGAGCAATCAGGCAAGTGTTTATGCATCAAAATATAATTGGCTAAATTTTCAAAGATGCTGAGCTTCAAAAGTAGATAGTGTGAGCAATCAGGCAGAGGAAAATATTTCAGAATCTGATAAAAGTAAGCCAAGTCATTTCAAAAATGCATATTTCCTCCTTAAGTCGCAATAAAATAAAATAAAATAAGATTAAAATTAGGGAAAAAAAGGGAAAAATAAAGAGGAAAAGAAGAAAGAAGGAAAAATGAATTAAACAGCGATGCACAGGATTTCATGTTTTGATTAGTTTCCATTTATTGGGCCATCTTTTCAAATGACACTGCATGCACGCTCTGGAAATGGACAACCTACTACTTAGAGCATGCTTGAAGATCCTTCCTGAACTTCTATTGCTATGAATGTACACCTTGTTATAATGAGTTGGAGTTTAAAGGATCAATGTAGAGTTACATTGGTCTTTGCTTGGTATAAGGACTGGAAAATTTTGGCTTCTGGAAAAACATATTTTCTGACATACTTCTGAGCAGTGTATCAATGGTAATAAACTACCAATCTCACCGAGTCAGTGGCAAAGTTTCTTATAGATTTGGTAAGGCCAGGATCCCAAAGAGCACTGTAAATTTGAAGTGGTAAAACATAACCCAAGCAGAAAGTTGCTACAAGCTCTAGGCTTACCATAGCTCCACTGAAACTGAAAAACAGCAAAAGTGAATCACTGTACTGGATTTTACCAGCTGGTTGCTTTCTAACACTCCCCTGAATGTTTATGATAGGGATCTTGGAAAATTGTAGTGAACATGTAAAGAAATCATTCAGATCTTGAAATTGATACAATAAAGTAACTCAAATAAGAGATCCTTACATGAAATAATATTTGTTGGAGCACAAGTGTAGTGTTTCTTGAGTGGATGGTATTCACAGGAAGCTTTCCCTAGTGCTATGAATTGCAGAAATTCAGCCATGGGTACTGTGAATCACTGACTTGGTAGTTCCTCCCTGAGATGCAATTGAGAAACATCTCCCTAATTTCCTTCACTTGTTTTTCCATCTCCCCAGGAGAGAACTATTCTAACTTGCCTGCTCAGTACACTGAGATCTGAAAACTGGCTGCTAATTACCATGTGTTTCAATTCTCAGCTTAACGGGTGATCTGGGAAATCAAGCCATGGTCTCATATGCACAATACGATCAATAAGCTACTGTCTAGACTGCTGAGACACGATGCCAGTGTTTGCTGTTATAGAGCTCATTTGCACTCTGGGTTGCTCCTAAATTCTGATGATCACGTACAGTGAAGCTATACAGACTATTTGGTGAAATACACCTCTATGCTGAAAAAAAAAACCCAAAAACAAAAACACCCACAACACTAGCAACAACAGCCACTAAACAAAATCATAAATGCAGTCTTTGTACCAAAAGATAACTGATTCCAGTTTTGCAACAGACAAAAACCAAGAAGAAAAAAGAACACTTACAAAACAACAGAAAGTTGTTTCCACATAGCAGAGGGGAACTAGTCTTAGAGAAGATCAGATTTAAATGGGTTAAAAATTAAATGCTATTATTACTGGCAAACTGCATTTGCAAAGGATTGTACAATCATGGACCAAAAAGGTAGATTAATCCATCTTAAGTTTCATAGTTTGTGATACTACCTTGATTTTTCAGGCATTTTCTGACACATATCACTTTTATTATGATGATTTTAAAATAAGATTCTTCATATGTGATCTCTGCATCCACTCTAATGCTTAAAACTTCAGCCACTCTAACACTAAGATCATTATCTGATCCTTCCAGTATATCCTCTCTGAAACATTAAAGCTCTTATGTAGGGATCTATCACGGGATCACACATCTGTCTAAAAATGTGATAGCCTTGACTGAAAAAAAACAATAATAACCCTTTTACTCATTGTTCTCTTTATCACCTGTGATGCTTACATGTTATCCACCAATTCATTATTTTTGGCAGTGGAATACAGGTTTTGGCATGCATCTCTTTTAAACAAGATTCACACCAGTGCTATCAAAAAGAGCAAAACTGCAAGCAAGTCACAGGGAAAGAGAGAGAACAGTTTACTTCCATGCTATTATCCCATGCTTCAATATGTCTGAATACTTTCTCTTCATTAGTTCAGATTTTGGGCATACCCATGATACAGAAGAAATGTAAAACAGCAACTTGTCTTGTTAAAGCTACTGATGCATTACAAACTGCTTTCTTTTTGTAGTTCTCTATATCTAATCATTACAGGTGGCCCAAGATCTGCCTGGGGAGAATTTTTATTTGCTTCTGGTTATAACATGATAGTTTGAAGAAACAATCAGTCCCAAGTAACATTTGTCCATTAAAGCTCCAGAATGATGTAGGAAATAAATTTTCCTGTTTACTCCCTTACACATTACTTCCTTTCAAAGAATATCTCACAAGAAGGTTTGCCAAAGCTCTAGGCACCCTAATATGCCATTAATAATTCAATTAAATCACTGTAGCATTAAAATAATACATTCAAAGAGAATTCAGCCAGACAGCTGTCTCTCAGCAACTGGATACACTTCTGTGACACAGTAGATCCAGATAATTTCTGGATCACATTTTGGCACATACATCTTGATACGTCCTGGGAAGGAATACACTTGAGATCATGCATTTCCAATTAGCCTGCTAAAAGCTCTTCAGTAACAAACTCAGGTTTCAACTAATGATCTTTGTAAAAGAAATACTGCTAATTTTACGTCCTTATTTTTAATTCATAAAAAATATTTTTTCCCAGCAGGAATATCATATGATTATAGTTCATGAGATCTATTTTTATGCGTCTTTGATATTTCCATTTTCTACAGCGGGTTTAGCTCTCATACACATAATCATCACAAACCACTAGAATCAAAGACTACTTGTGAGCCTTGACAGATGGGTAACAAGGGAGATACAACCTAACCTAAGACCATAATAGATAAGAGAATGAAAAAAACAATTGCTTTCCAAAGCTGTAATTCAGTATTAAAGTTACTTTGCAAAGCAAAATATTTTGAGCTTAAATATCTGATAGACATTTCTTCTTATGGAAGAAATATATAATAGCAGTATTTTGAAGTCACATATTGCAAACCATTGAAGAAACTGACTTTTGCAGAGCTGAGGAAGACAGATTTCCTTTTTTCCTGAAAACTTTCATTTAACTGTTTTTTTCTTGTTTTTTTTTTCCCTCCTGCTTCCTTTTCGAAGACAATTAACTAAAGCTAAACTCCTTATGTGCTCTAGACAGCTGATGATTACTGATACAAACTTACTTAGAAATATTTCCAATTGAACAATACAATAGCACTGTTTTACTCCCTGTGGAGAAAATCAACAGCTATTTCACAGAAACCTTGCTTGAATTCAGATTGTAAACGTGAATGAAGGAAGGCAGGGCATAAAGCACTGCACTGAATTCAGGATAATGTACTGCTTTTATTATTATTATTATTATTTATTTATTTATTTTAAGAGAAAAGAGAAATGATAAACATTGACGCAGATTTCTCATCAGGGTGTGTACTAGAAATGCTAGGTCAGAGGCAGTTTACAGCAGTTCTGCAACACCTAGGGCCTCAAAGCTTGCTTCTCCCTGTCCTGTTGAACGTTTGCCTGCTGTAGAGGATACATGAAAGCTGAGGAAGTTGATTCGCATATTTGATGTGTAATTGCTTTTAGATAGGAATAAAACCTTTTGAAAGCCATAATTGCACAATAGCACTGTAATAAATAAGACAACTTTCAGATTCCTGTCTTTGATTTCTTTGTACTGAAATCCCTATTGATAATGCAATAACTGCAGTCACCTAATTAGACCTTGTTTTGGAAGTGTGGTGTACCGCTGCCACAGCTCTTAGTACTTCCAAATGAAGCCAGAAGATACTGCAGCACTCAGCAATTCAGACTTCCTTCAAAAGCACTTGGGGCTACAGTGATGTGCAGCAGGATTTCACAATTTTCAGTCCTGGTTTCGCCTAAGAAATATTGCATTTCCATTGAAAGTTCATTGTGGGATGTGCTTGTATTTATTCTTTCCTATGTTTTTTCTAATTTAATTTTGAAACATAAAACCTTGTTTTCCAATGTGAGAAATAGAGAAAATACATTTATACGATATTTTAAATGATAAGCTTGTATAGCACATAGGACTAGGAGAACTAGATAGTCAAATTTTTTGAAGGAATATTTCAGTTGTTATGTGCCCATAGCAAGTGGAAATATTTTTTACATAATTCAGTGAGGAAAAGAGTAACACTTGCAGGACTTAATAAGAAAGTAGTAAGAAGCAAGCATTTTCCACTCACTATCATCCTATCTCCATTTCTCCAGAAGTATCCAGCTCACTTCTTCCTACACAAAATTTCAAATTTAGATCTGAATGCAGGTACTCCAAAAGTCAAGAATCACTATCAGGTTATGCACAGACATCATCTTGTATTTCTTTGACCATTTCAAGGAGGTGGTGTGTTGCTGCTTAGCTGCTCACTAGTGTTAAGACAACAGTCTGAAAGAAGTCAAACCGAAGCCCTTCATACTCAGCTACCTCCTGAACAGGGAAAGACCTGTTCTCTTCCATGTAAAAGTAATCTTATTTTTTCTAAAGATTTTCTTATGCATTTTGGATACCAATTCTGTTAGTATGCACGTGTCCTTTTCCAAAGCCTACAAATCTCAAATCATCTGAATTCTTACAAATTCATCCTTCCTTGTCCTTCACTTTCCTTTACCTAGTCCTCTTGTGCTATCCTACTATTAAGGGCTTCTTCCAGCTGAATACTAGTAGGTTGGCCCTTTAGTAGTGATTTTATACACAATCTACTTCTAGCATGGACTGCTGCTCAATGGTGCCTCTCAGAACTGTCTTTTCCCTTTTATGCTAATATGCTTTATGTTTGCATGCCCTGACCATAACAATGCTATTGGCAATCACAAAGTAATAAAAAAAATTTCCATCAACAGTTATTAATCCATTGAAAAATGATGTCAAACATGAAAGCAGTCCACAAAAACCACATGCTTTTCAAGCTCAACTATTATGCTAACATATATCTGTTCCTTAGTTTTTTTTCCTGCTCTCCTTATTCCCAGGGGCAGCTGAGGAAATAAACCCAAAAAAACATACTGTGATCCAAAAAGAAGACAGAAAAATCTACCTACTAGCAATGCCTCATTAATATTTATTCATTGATTTTCTTTGCTTTAAAGAACAATAAGCCAGAATGTAATATAGACTTTTTATTAGTATTTAAGTTCCACTTTACTCTGATTGGTATATTGCTTATTGCATTCCATCACTGATTTCAGTTGGCTTGACAGCAAAACTATCCTTTATTTAATGTAATTTGTTCCAACTATAACCTTGGACATATAAACCTAAGATAGATGTTGTGAGGAAATTTTCTTCTAAAATTGATGGTGAAAGGAAAAGGTATCTCAGGGAGCCTGAATACAAAGTAAAATTCAGCTCCAGGACTGACCCTACAGTGCAACTGAAAAAAAAGTCATTTTAATGACTTTCAAAGAACTGAAAATATTACAGCAGATAAGTAATCTAAATAATCTTATATATTTGTTGGTGAATTGCATGAGTACTTACCAGACAGTAGGTATCAATTGCAGAAAAAGAATCAAATATTTCTAATTGTATTAAATAAATGCTTAATGTGGTCAAATTAAGTATGAGTAGGCATATATATTTCAGTCAAACAAACTCATCTGAAAAATGTTCAGAAATTTTTCTTAGGAGTGAACTTTGCAGAATAACATTTTCTCTCCAAGTTTCTAATTGAAAGATGAATCATTCAAGCAATAATCTTTTAGTTGGTCTTATATTTACTTTTCTATTTTTCAATTTTCTTGAAAAAAAAAAATCAGTTAAAAAGAAAATTTTACTAAAAATGTTCTTTTTAATCAAAGTTTAATAATATTTAATCTTAAGATAATTGATATCATCTCCTACATTAATAGATTTCCTTATTAAGTCCATATATATTGAATCTCAAGAATTTTAGAATTGATCATTTTGCCCATTCTTATTTTTTTCAAATGTGATTATTTGTTTTAAATTCAACTTCAATTTTTGAATAATTAGGCTGTATTCTTCATTCTTCAGCAAATAACCATCTATTGAATATTAAGTGCTGGTAACTTTTGAAAATTAGGTGATTTTCAAAATCTTAATCTAAATATTCTGTTTTAATATATTGACAACTTAATAGTTATGAAATGTGAAAGGCATGATGGGGTGCCCATAAGCACTGTTACTTTGGAAAGTATGGAAATAATTTTGAGTGGTAGCAGGGGAAGACACTTTATTGTTGTTGCTACCCTTTTGCTATAAATTACTTTTACCTAAAACACATCTACAAAGAAAGGTTTTGTAAGTACTCCTTAATCTGTTCCTGTTGCTGCCCTACAAGTATCTGTTTCACTGGTGGTTTAAATTTAGGGAAAAACTGTACACATCAGGTGGCTTGGAGCACTGACACTGTTTTAGTTAGTGAAGCTGTGAATAGCAGCAGGATGATGACATCTCCCACTGCTACCACCAGAAGAGCAAGATACCTCTCTGGTGGCTTTTTTATGTCATTTAAGACAATCTACTCTTTTTCTTTCTTTCTTTCTTCTTTAAACTTGCCCTTCCCCCCCATCCTTTAAGTGGCTTTAGTTCTAAGGTTGTTGCATTGTTCCAGTCTGGCATAGTGTAGAGTTATCCTAATTCTAGCAAAGGCAGAGAACATTTATTCTAATTAACAGCTAAGAAACAGAAGCTATAAGAAGCATTTTTTTCCTTGACCTCTTGTTCCAGAGGAGGGGCAAAAGCACTGGCTTATACCCATATTAAGCCTTCCCAAGCATACAAATCAAACTTCTACCACTGTCTGTGGAAATGTGAAAAAACAAACAAACCCATTATTGAATTTCCATCCTTTCACATAGAACAGGAGGTTGGCCAAGGGTTGTATTTTTTTTTTTCTACTGACTGGTGAAGTAAGAAATTTTATAGAGAGAGAGAGAAAGATATTTATAGGTCTTTTTATCACAGGCAGTTTCATGAAGCAAGTGGCTGTATTAACCATTCTAAACAGACCCGAGCAATTAAGCACAAGCAACTCTATTAAAGAAACTATGGTGACTTGCAATCACCACAGAGTAATACATTCATTTACCAGAAACTGTTACTGGGGAGACTGAGATTCAAAAGTAAATCATTTCGTATCTATTCTCATTCAAATATTTTGTCAGTTTATGTCCTAAACTATATGCATTTCACAAATTCTCAACTTCATAAATTATGTTTAGCCCTCTAATAAGAAATAAAATGCACCCTTTATACCTTTAAGATTAACCACAATGACAACTTCTATGCATAAAGGAAAAAAATAATTAAAATGAGCGGTTAAAATAATGACTTTGTCTTCTAATGTCCTCTCACTGCTGCTTCCCCTCAGCTACTCTCTTTTTTTTTTTTTTCCCTCTGCAGTTGCTAGTTGAAGAGAATTTAAAAGATTTAGATATCTCTTCACTTTTGTCCCATACACCCAATCCCCTCTGATATTTGCACATTTGCCTACTGTAATCAAACTTGCTTTTTCAGAATAGGTTAATTATGCAGGTGCATAAGTCCATGTGAATTATCATCTTATGGAATAATAATAGGTTCTGGCTGCATTAATTGCCCTCATCACAGAAAAGAGCTTACTGTTCCCTATGAAAGGAAGTGCACTAGTAAATAACCTCAGAAGCTTCTTGTGCTGTCAATAGAGAAAGTAAGACAAAATGCACCCTCATCACTTTGTAAAGCCTGGTTGAGTTCTCTGATGAATTCCACTGCGAAATTTGCACCATTCTGCAGTTCAGTTCATGTGCAAAAGGCTCTTGGATTCCTTCTGTTGATAGCGTCTTCAAAGCAAAGTCCCTTGCCAGATCAGTTTAAATAAATCAACAAGCCTTGTCTTTTCCTCCTTTTAAATATAATTCCATTTTAATGTTTCTTGTTTTGCTTTGTTTTATAACAGTGACTTGCTGAACAATATAACAGAAAAATAGCAGCTAACTAAATTCTGGGTTTCCTGATTACAAAAATATATTTGCAATATATTTATGCATATGCATATTTGTATATAAAATATGACTAAAGAAAGTCTATCTGAAAACCTATTTTATCATAACACCCCTGCTATGATGATTGCAATGAGGAAGTTTTCATCCTAAGTTTTCAGTAGTTTCAAGACAATGGTGACATTTTCTCCACCTGCTTAACACACCTGCATGCAGAGTTTTTCCCTTCCAAATAGGGGATCAAATAGATGGTATAATCCTGGAAGGATCATACACATTTTTGTCAGTATAAAGATTATTCAGTATGATTAAGATTAAAATAGTTGAGTTGTGGATCTCCATAGATCTGACTGTCTGAGACAAAGGGAAATGGGCTGCATGTAACACAATAGTAAATCCACTCCTTCCTTTTCTTACTTCAACTTTCAATGAACAGATTAAGACTACATGTATATTAAAAAATACAGAATATGGTCTTGTAAAATTTTGGGCTGAATCAGCACTGAAGCAGTGCATCTTTTTCTTATTGTTGTGCCTTATTATTGATGTAATTGGTATAACAAGATGGGCAGTCTAATCAGGGTTAATGTTCTTCTGATTGATGGTGCTGTGTACTCACTGCTTTTTTGCTTCATTGGTTCTGTGGAACTATCAGGAATTTAAGAAAAAATTATAAAGACAAATGCTCTTCAAAATAATATTAGATTGCTTTGAATAATGCTACCAAATATTACTTTCAAAGAAATAATTTTAAACATACTGTTCACTATTTTTAAGAATATAGACGCAATCTAAGTTTGAGCAGGGCACATATGCATGGCTTCCTTTTTTTTTTTTTTCTTTATAATTTTAATTGCCATAACAGTAAAATGCCTTCTTAAAATTACTTTTAGTATTTGGTCACAACTGTATCTCTAGCTTGAGTGTTCTTTGCTATTAAAGAAATGTATTTTGCTGTCCTCTCTTCGAAATTTTACAGTGTGTAAAATGTCAGTAAACTAATAAACAATCTGGAAAGAAGTAACAGAAAAGGTCAAACTCATATTGGAAGTATTGGAATTGCACAAAACTAAGGTAGGTGCAGTCAGCAATTAAAACTCATCTAAATAACTGCATTGAAATTCAACATCCTGTGATCATAATACAGTCTTATTTTTAACCCAGTAGGAGATTATGTCTGGTTATTATTAAAACTAAATCACATCTTCTGGAAATGCAAAACAAAACACTCATATCTGTGGCTTATATACACAAGATTCAATTCACCTCAAGGGACTTCATTTTCTATACAGATGGAATTATGATCTTTCAAAAGATCCATTTTAGCTGATTATTTCAGAGGTTTTACTCCTCTAGAACTTGAATTCTGACTATTTCATGAATATTCATTATCAGTAATTCCCAGATATATAAATTATTCAAACACAAACAGAAAGATAGGTTGTCCTGCTGCCAGTCAAGTGCCAGAGTCAAAAAGCTGGGTACAGTCATGCTCAGATACAGCCACCTGAAATTACTGAACAACTCTCCTGGCACACAGTTAGCCTTATCCAGAAGGACTGCTTTTTCTACTTGAACTGTTTTTATTCTGTTTACCTCCTGCTCTTTTTTATTGTGTAGCAAAATTTTTATCTGTACAATAGCAAAGTACAAACCTCGATTCCAAATATATACAGAGAGAAACTAGAAAGGGGAAAAAAAAACCACAACAGTATTTTCAGTGAAATCAGCACACTCACTCATCAACCACTGGAGCTTTAATTAGACTTTTGTTTCCCATCATTTCTCTAAAGAAATAATATTTACTTCCAGACCTTGCCTCAGGCATCTGATCAGAATTCAAATTTTTGCTTATCAGATTTCCCAGACAACATAATTTTTTTTCTTGTTTTTTTCTTTTCTTGTTTTTTTTGTAGTAAGCATCAGTTCTTAAATCGAATTACATTCTTATAAACATGCATTATAAATAATTTCATAACCATTCTTTAAGGGAAGAGTTTATATTGTCTAAATCCATAAAATTAAAATCACTAAATAATTGATTAAGCGCTGCTAAACTAAATTTAGAGAGGTTTTGTCTACATAAAATAATTTCTTCTAAACATTAACCTATTAGTAGTGGAGTACAATATTTCAGATGGTAATGCAATAGGAGTTGTGCAATGAAATCAGAAATACTACTGATTTATATAGAAAACTACTGGAAGTTGCTAGGCATGTATTTGCTTCCCTGACTATTGATAGTACACATTTGCTAGCAAACTGTCTAGGAAAAAAACTAAAATTTTGTAGCTATATTACATGGAAAGCAATGAAGTAATATGTTGTAATCTTAGAATGTTAAAAAGCATTAATACCATTATTTTGCAGAGACATTAAAATGGATTTTTTTCCAAGCTTTTGGCAGAGCCACTTGCATTAAATAGTCGTAACAGCTTTAGCTATATTGCATTGAGTTATATCCACTTATGCACATGAATGACTCAATTTTTACACTACAAGCCACGTACCAGCTAAGGAGTTTGAGAAAGACACACTTGAAACCAAAAGATTGCAAAGTTACTACTTCTGAAAGAAAAGGCTCACTTGGGGCAAGAAGGTCTCCATGAGCCAGTCTTAGACAGGAATAGTTTGTCTTCATTCCTGGCTGATTCAATCTAAATAGCAGTAGTGGTGCAAAAATTGAAATTATTCAAGGGATTCTTAACTGTGCTTTATGAATTGGTATGAGGATATTTAGCAGGAATATTTGAGTATGAACAGAATGTACCTACTGAAGATGAAGTTATTTTCATGTTAGTTTACTGGTTACCTACCTACAAAGCCAATAGATGATGATGGTTTCATGGATAGAGAAGATGTCACTTGTTTGTTGTTGATTACTATTGTCTTAAGACTATTTTAAAAATGTCTCTTTTCAACTATGTTCACTTCAAAAGGCTCGCTTGAAATATCACTAATATTTTCTGTGAATAAGCTTCTGAATTAAGAAATCCTGTTCAAGATAAATATGTTATGACATATGCCTTGCAACTTTTAAAGATAATATACGGGGAGTAGGGTGAAATGAACATATTAAATAAACACGTAGAAAAATAATCCAAAAAACCTGCTCATTAGACCAGCCTAAGAGTTACTCTTTAAATCATCGGCATTGGCCATCACATACCACTCATTAAAAACGTAAAAACAAAAACTGTATTATAAACCAGAATTTTTTAAAAAATTGTTAAAATATGGAATTCTGTTTTACCATGTTCATCTACAAAACATGAGTTTTCTTAAGGACTATAGTAGCAGTTAATTAACAATAGATGCGACCAAGTGTAGCATCAGGCATCATCATTCTTTGCCTTGTCATAATGAAAAGCTATTTTCAGATATCTGATCATTTGCAACCCTAAGTTACATTCAAAATAATTAGGATTTTTGACTAAGGAAAATTCCTGAAGACTCTGCTTTACATAGGGAAAGCAAACAAACAATCCTTTTGCTAAACTCAACAGAAGATTTTGTTTCCAGAAGGCCTGTTCTGTCATTCTCAAATTCTGTCTCCTGTCCCTCATTTTTCTTCTGGAGATTGAAGAAAATGTACCATATAAATTGATTAATTTCCATAAGAACAGAAGAAAATGGAGTTATTTTTCCCCTCTTTTTAGTCAAGACAGAGGACAAAAATACAGATTGACAGAGTAAAACAGTTGTAAGACAGAGAAGTCAACAATTATGAATTCACTGGGATGCAGTGTCTTGTGTACTAAAAGAAGCATATTTCTGCTTGAAAGTTTGTATAAGTACAGGAATATATTCCAATTAATTTCAGCAGCTATGAAATCCCACTAAAAGCTAACAGAGTTGAAAAAAGAAACATACACTAATGAGATATGGGCTATAAAGGTTTTTAGTAGTTTTACCATGAACCAGAAAGATTGAGAAAGGAAACATGAAAACAGATCAAGTGTAAGGGGGAAAATGTTCACAAAGGAAAAAAAGAAAAAATGAGAGATGCCAATTGTGTTTTCTAGCACTGCCTATTTGGCAATATGAAAAAAACAGGAGCCTATTAAAGTGCTACAAGGAAAATAACATGAAGATGTTCTCTAGATGATAGCAATGGAATTTTTATCTGACATTTATCAACTGAGTTACCACTGCAGCCTTTCCCTGTTCAAGACAACCAAGACAATTCGTTCTGTATGCATTAATGAATGGCTAACACCTTCACTCACTGTAGAGTATCTGAACAAAGACTAAATTCAAAACAGTGGCTTACTGATAAATAATTACATATTGACAAACTTTTAAATTATCATAACCAGTCAGTCTTCACAGACATGCAATTTATTGCACACAGTAGCATTCTCAAAATAAAATAATAACTTTGCCAGGTGCAAAATGAGAACAGCAAAGATGATCATTACACTACAGCATAATAACATGAAAGTAAAACAATTCAACTTTGAAAAAACACTACTGAAGTATTTATTATATGACTATATTTTTAAATTTCACCCTGCCTGGAAAAAATGAGTAGAAAAGAAAATCAAGGAGTGTTCCTCAAATTGATGTTTCATTCATTTTCACTAGAAATTTTTTTTAGCATAGCGATGAACTAGTGTGTTACATTTTTTTGTAGTTTCCTACTTCTATCCTCAGAGAACATAAAGAATAGTTCAGATCTTGCAGCTTTGGTCTTAGTACAGAAAGTTCAACTCAGCAAAACACTTAGAACCTCATTTTTGCAAACACCTTGAATTTTAATGATCAGAAGTATCAACCAGAAAAGAAAGACACCTTACAGAGGTGACACCTTGAACCAGTGGAAATTTATATATATATATATGTATGCATTTAAGTACATATACACAATAGCTCTTGACATCTCTTGTTCCAAAGACAAGATATCATTCAATTTTCAGACTCACTGTAGCAATGATACACTAGAAATAACTCCAACAAATTAACAAAAATACAACTAGTACAGTGCATCTTCTTTTTTAAGAGAAAGGATCCAGTGAAATGTGACAACTGGATTTTCAACTTTCCCACTCACATTTCCATTGCAGATCCCAAGTATAAATCACTGCTCACTTAAGTTTTTGGTTGAACCCATATCAAAGATGAAATCTAATTATCAATTCAAAAGTTATTAAATTCTAGAAATTCCATTTCTGGTTTCCAACTCTTATGTGAGGAACATATTTGAAAGAAACACACTGTCATTTTGCATATATCAGTTTTGTAGTTCATTATTTTAAAATAATTCTACACTTCAGATGAACAGAATCATACAGTATATAAGAGTCTTATCTCTTCAGTGGAGAAGAGCTAAAGCAGAAGATTCAAAAGTTTTCAGTCGTAGAAATTCAAGACCTAGACTGACATTTCCAATGATTGTCACATATACACAGCTAATTAAAAAATACACAGTTTTTAAGAAAAAGTGACCACGATTAAATAATTTCTAAATACACATATATATAATTTTTATTGATATGGAAAATAGCAGAGAAAATAGCTGCTGCTCAACCTTACACTCAAGACAACAAGGCTCTCAAAGAACACATTTCATCTGCCCCATGAGGACAGATTTCCAACTGCACTCAAAAGCTGTTGAGTGAACTTGCATGTAAATAGTAAAATTTCACACTAAGTGAATCCAAGTTCTGCAATAAAAAGTCAAGAGAAGGGTGAAAAGAGAGGATCGTTAACACTTGATTGTCATTTGCCATCTGGTTAAATTTAACACATAAGAACTAACACAAAAATTCAAAAGCTTAAATTCATTCACTGGAAGTTAAAAACTAAATAAAATTCTATCATAACTACCTCCTCTAAGTTGCTGGGGACAAAAGAACAAAATTTCTGTTTTAACGCAACAAATATGGCAGGTGAAAAATCACTCATACAAAAAGTCTTAAAATAGACAGTATGTAAGTTTACAAACATGTAGACAGCTTAGATCTTGCAAAAAAATGGTCTAATGAGAAAGCTGTGCAGGGAGAAAGAGTAAAGAAAATAAATTTTTCTTCAGCATTTGACTGTGGAAGCATTAGAAAATAGCAAAATTACACTCCTATATATAAAGAAACTATCTGGGTTTTCTGCAGCTGTCCTCTCTAGTTATAAGAAATCGTGCCACACACTATTTTGTTCATAAACTTGATAAAATCCATCTTCACTTATTTTGGGGGTATTTTTGCTCTCATTATTTCTCTTTTCAACACTTAACAGTTTTGCTCTGGAAGTAACACTTTCACTTCTAAATGTTGACACCTTACAATGTAGCTTTTAAAATGTGAAAAAGTACCATTTAACCAAATTTCTGTATCATTTTAATCTAAAGGTGTCAGATGCTGGAGGCAGCATTTCTTCAAAGTTCAGGGTTTGCCATATGAGATACTAGAATTTTTCAGCATCAATAATGTAAAGGAAATTTTTTCCATCCCCCATTAAAAGAAAGAAAGAAAAAGTTGTTTTTAGGACTGTTCGAGTAATGAATTATTCTCTCTTTACTCCGTAGCAATTCAGACAGCTTACAAGAAGTGAGATGTCAGGAACTGTATGTCTACTATATTGGAGCAAGTTAACTGGGAGACAAATACAGAAAATAATATTACTGTTATTACTTCTGGAGATAGGAAATATGTACATTATTAAACAATAAATGATGAATTGGTAATAATGTCTGATTGTAGAGGCATTAGTAATGATTTCTGAATACTAAAAGCATTCAGTGGGAAATAAATTTTAAAAATACTTTGTTAGAGTCAAACTTTATCGCTCTATATCTAATACAGGGAAAGGCAAATTCTAAATGAAATTCTAAATCTTAAGAAAGCAGGCATGTAACTATTTACTAGAAATGTTCTTACTGCAGAAATACACACAAATTATTAAGGTAAGTGTAAATTCGTATTACCAATCACAACAAATTATCATGTCTACAGTTCTATATTTAAACAAGATTTGTGATCAAACAACAGGTAAGAGGTAAAAGGAACTCAATTTTCCCAACTGTCAACAGATAGCATAACCAATAGTTTTAGGAATGAAATGCAGGCCTTAACTGAAGAATATGCTTCCATGAAACATTCTGCAAATGCATAACTGATTTTTCTTGACATCAAGAGTACATGGAACTGAACACTAAGAAAATTAATGAAACTTCATAAAGGAAAAAAAGGAAGGAATGGCTTTGTCACGAGATTTTATCCCAAGCAGAGAAATTAGGAAAAACTGAATCAGTAAAGACTTTGAGGCAGACCTGCCTGGGGTTAAGAGAGGGTTCATCAAGGTAAAACTTCTAAGATCACTAAAGCAAGGTGAACACCACAACACCACTGTGGACAAAGAAGTACTGAAAATCAGTTGTCGCTCACAGAAGCTCAGTAAGGATCACATCTTGAATGGATACTCTCAAATAAGTGCACTGTTGTGCCCTTTTGTAGTTGTTTTACCTGACTGATAGCTCAGCACCACAAAGCTGCATGCTCACCCTCTAGGTGGCATGGGGAAAAGAATGAGAAAGGTAAAAGTACAAAACATTCATGGACTGAGACAATTTGCTAGGCAAAGCTAAAGCTGTATGTGCAAGCAAAGCAAAACAAGAAATTCACTTGCTACCTTCCATCAGCAGGCAGATGTTCATCTAATTCCATGAAAGCAGGGCTCATTGTACTTAACACTTCCTTGGGAAGAAAAATGTTATCACCCGAATGTGCCATACCCTCCACTTCCTCTTTCTTTTTCCCAGCTTTTATTGCTGAACATGATGCTACATGGCACAGGACATCGCTTTGGACATACTGGGTCAGCTGTGCTGGTTCTGTCTGCTCCCAGCTCCTTGTACAACCCCAACTCCTCACTAGAAGGACAGTGTGAGGAGCTGAAACATCCTTGGCTCTGTATAAATAATGCACTGTAACAACTAACAACAATGGTATCACCAATATTTTTCATCAAAATTACAGAATACTGCATTGTAGGAGGCTTTAAAAAGATAATAAGCTGTATCTCAAAAGAAAAACATGACATCTCATCTTTTAAATCTTCAGCAATAAGGTATATGTATTTATGATTCATTAGTAACTTCCATTATAAATTAAGAAGAGTTTTAAAATTAGAAGTACCTTTTTTTCCTTGTGAAAATAAATGTATCTTGGAAATGCGTAAACTCACATTTCATTTCTAAAGAAACTTTATTAAGGATGAAAAAATTGCTAATATAAGTCTGTTGAAGAAAACATGCTTTGACAGAGATCTCGTGAATATTTGTTTAATTGGTTCATTTTCACTTTTTGCCTGCATGATAAACATTGTATTCACAATTCATTATAAATTAGAACCAGGAATATAAAGTCACCCTCTTCCAGTAACCTTAATATCAATTTCTGATTAAGAAGTCTGTATTTACATACAAATTGTCCCAAAAACATGACAGCTGCTTGAAGGAGAGTACAGAAAGTTAATGATGCTGTACACTCTTTGTTTCTGTGATTTCTGACTTCCAAAAACTTGAATAAAAAGTACAGTACTTTCATATGATTGATCTTAAATCTTCCTCCCTTATCAGCTTTTGACCATAAGTGTTGAATAATTAATTTATTGCCAGCTTTTATTTGTAAAAATAAACATCAGGTGAAACAAAAAATATATACTATGTACACTACTGTCTAGAATTATGAGCATGAAAATAAGATCATCTCCTTATTTACACCCCCAGTTACTTTTTTATTACAGTATAGATGTCTTGTCTAAGCTGTTATTTGAAAATCAGACTTGATCAATAAAGTCAACTTTGACAAATCCTACATAAGCTGTGCTTTTAATACCAAAGGAACCAGTGTATGTAATAAAAAAAATAAAACACTAATAACAAAAATGGAAGTGACTTAACATATCATAAGCCTATTTCTCCAAGTTCTTCCATTTGGTCTGATCTGTTCAGTTTTCCCTGTCAGAACGCTGCTGTTAATTGTGTTTCAACATAAGAAGCAGTCCATTAAAGCACTTAGTCAATAGTACTCTAGCACAAGTTTTAAGTGCATTGTCTGACTATTTGCTGTCTCTCTTCAGCCGACTGGCTTCTGAAAATCCATCTCTAAGGACTGTAACTATTCCTTTTCCACTCTAAAAGGAGACAGAACAGCACAAAGCTGCCCAAGACATAGCTGAATCCTTCCAGTCTCAATTAAGAACAATAACTTCAGCAAAGTTGCATTGCTGCAACATCTTTATTACAGCAGGGAATATCAAGTACCAAGAAAGATTGCACCAAGGATAGACATCCTAGCTTCAGAAAAGCCTAGGCTGAGGGTAGATTATGTCCATGAACTGCTGCAATATACAAACAAGTATCACCAATGAAAGTTTCAATCTGAATCAGTCTTCCACAATTAGAACACCTATCAATTCCTAGTACACCAGGTTAACTCATACTGTCTATTCTATATTGTTGAGCATGAAGCTACTGAAGACACCACTATGATTAAAACATTTTCAAACAGTAAACAATTAAAATGATAGTACAAAGAAAGAGAGTATGTTGTACTGACAGATAAGAAACAACATTTTGTGGAAAAACAAAATTGATCATTTCACTTTGAGAGTGGATAACTGAAGAGAGAAACACAGCAAAAAGTTTTAAGTTAGCTTCAATACTTAAAAATGTACAACCAACCAGAGCCTACTAAACACACTTTCAGAAGGATGTTAGAAGGTATGAGTTTTCTTGAGAATTCACACAGCTTGTGAAGCACTGGGTATTTATACAAATATTTCTTGACAACTGCCAAAAGATAAAACATTAATAGATTCATAGATACATTAGGTTGGAAAGGATCTACAAGATCATCTAGTCCAACCATCCTCCTATCACCATCCCTACCCACTAAACTACTAAATCAAATCCCTTAGCACCTCATCTAAACGCTTCTTGAACAGCGCTAGGGATGGTGCCTCAACCACCTCCCTAGGCAGGCCATTCCAGTGCCTGACCACTCTTTCAGAGAAGAAGTTTTTCCTCAAATCTAATCTAAATCTTCCCCGACACAACTTGTGGCCATTCCCTCTCATCCTGTCACTGCTAATCTGGGAGAAGAGGCTGACCCCCTCCTCACCACAGCCCCCCTTCAGGAAGTGATAGAGTGCAATAAGGTCCCCTCTGAGCCTCCTTTTCTCCAGACTAAACAATCCCAGCTCCCTCAGCCGCTCCTCATAAGACTTGTGCTCCAGACGTCTCACCAGTTTTGTTGCCCTTCTCTGAACACACCAGGTTCATACTGCTGGGTCATATTTTAACATTAACAACATAGGAATTATTTGTTTAACTTAGATCATAAAACAGTCTAATGTCTATTTGAACTATAAAAGATTGTGACATTATCTGATATTTGTCAGCATTTTCTGTTCAGTAAAAACATGAGAAATTGGACCTTAGCCTTATTTCATAAGGTTTCCAAATGAATTCTGCTTTGTAATTTTATTCCATCAACTGCACTGCAACACACTTTACCAGAAGCTATACAAACATTTAATACAAAACTGCTATTCATCAGAATAGATTTCATAAATCATTTGTATCTATAGTAAATTTAAGACCAGAAGTGTTTGGTCTAAACAGGTTTGTCACAGAAATAAACATTATATCTCTCACGGTTATATTTTTAGACACTCCTAAAAGCCTGGAAAGGTGAAAGACTCTTTGTGTCATCTATGAAAAATAGCAAAAAATACCTGACAGTTTTCTAACGCCCGTACCTTTTATATTTAAAGTAAATATCAGATCAGTTGATGTACATATAAATTAAGCAGTTGTTTAAATCTTCAAGTTCTCCTGCTTAAGAGCCATATCATCATAGGATCATGCAACAACTTGCATTTTGGTTGTCAGGCAGAAAATATTCCTCCACATTGAAAACAATGATAATTATGCAATTTATCTAACAACTGGATCACAATCACTTATCCTTTACTATGTCTAGGCAATCATCATAATATAATAGATAGTAGTAAGCTGCCAGATATCCCAAAGTCTATACTCAACACCACTGCCAGTCAGTTCCATCCTGACATGTTCCTTAGAGGAATAGAAAAGTACTTTAACATCCATTCAGGTAAGAGAGTTTAATAAGTATTCAGTTCTGAGGCCTTGAAAACTCTGAACAGAGTTTGTAGTCTGCTTCTAGCAGTGAAAATGCTGTATTGCTGGGTCATATGACTACATACCAACAAATCAAAATATCTTCTACACATACACATATCGTGTCTGCTACCAAATCATAGGCTTTCCACTGATACCAGATAAAACGTTGTACAATTCTTCAAATTGTTATTAATGAGGATTGTATGCTACAGAATATATTAAAAATATCCAGATCCCAGTTCACTTTGGCATGCTGCTCCAAAAATAGGTTTCTGCTGCTGAATTCAGCTGTTTGCTCTTATATCTGAGAAACCGTGCTAATAATTTTCACTAAAAACAAATGCCAGTGCTTACCACAAAACTGAGTAAATAATAAATGAGTTTGAGTGCCCTGTGTTATTTCACAGATATAATCAGAGTCAGGCTTTAACACTTGCACTCTGAGATGATAACTTCATCCTCTGTTTAGGCGTTATTAAGAAATGCAATTATAAACTCTTTCAAGAACAGCCTTTTAAAGCCGCTTAGTGCTGCAGAGCAGGTAAAGTAGGCAGGTTGTGCATTTCTGGAAGTGCTGGGAGACACTTCAATGTCATCATCCTCCCCAACGACAGCATAGCTCTGCACAAATCCAAAGAAAACCACACTTTTGAGTAACTACTTATCCTGTCAGAAAGAGGGAGAAAATGTTGATATGGCGAGGGGCTGTAAAAGAGGGCTGTAGAGATATAAACACAGGATTTTGAAGCTTATTTCAGGATGAAAATCTAGGACTGTTAGGCAAATAAAACTTTAAAAGTTATTGTGAAGATTATGGAGAGCATATTTAGTTAAAGGATGTTATTACTAGTGTACTGGTGAGCAACAGGTGATATTTCTTAAGGATTTAGGATTTCTTTTGGAGATTTAGTATTTAAAATGCCTAATGTAGTATTAAACTAAAGCTGTTTAGCTACCTGTAGTGCACTTATGCACTAAAATATACAAGAAGATTTAGTTATTACTAATGTTTACTTCTATGAAAAATAATGCATGACTACTTGTAATCTACTGATTCAGAACTGGATGTAGAGCACACTGAACCTTCCCTGGTAACATAATGGGTTTCAGATAAGGCTAATGATACACATCAGCTCCATTGCTGACATTTCCATCCACTGAATGCCATGTCTACTGTACTTTGTTCTGTAAAGCTGTTTTCTGTGCTTCAGTTGCCATCTGCTTTCATAAGTATACCATAGCAGTTTTCATATGCTTCATTCTAGGAATTGTATCCATCAGGCATCCTGCCTAAGTCTCAAAAACTACAATAATAATAATGGACTCTACTGAGCTGCACACTGTTTTTCTGGGATTGGCAAAAAACAGCTATTCATCCACTGAGTCAGACACTCCTACCTAAATTCAAAGCATTACTGAATCTCTGTAAGACTACTGGGTTTCTGTTTCATGACTTAAAACATAGTTTTATCAGTAAAATGTGTATTTACTTGCAGCAAAGTGGTCTTTTGGAAAAAGAGAAATAAAAGTTAAACTCCACTATGTGAATTCTTGGTCCCTTCATAGGCTCTGCTAATAACTGATCTTTCAGTTTGCCAGCAATGCTGGATCTACCCAAACACTGGACAGTAAACTTTAGCCATTAGCCCAAGGGCTCCAATGAAAAGGATGCACAAAATGAAAGCCTTTTTTGTGAATAACTGAGATGATCCAAGATGCTCAGTATGTGTGCAACCTGAGCTAGTGTAATGTATTCCAGCTCATGGCAGAGATGAACTTTTAGGTCCCTTCCAACCGAAACCATTGAATGATACACCAGTTTAGTGTTATAGAAGCAAACCAAAATGTAAGTTTGCAGAATTACGTCTAATAGGAATTATACTTTCTTTCCACTTGAACAGTTTTCTAGTTCTGCTTTACTCAGGGATTGCAGAGAAATTTCCTCTGCAAAGCTATAGTATAATGGATAATTTTTGTAGCATCTTCCAATTTATGTTTCTGTAGAGTCTAACCATTCTAATCATACATGAAATCCTAAGAGGCATGAATCCAAGCTAAGCTATGGGTGTCTTTGTCATTCACCAAGTGTAGGCAGTGGGCACAGATACATTCATGATATGGATGTTTATGATTGGCTGACATTTGGTAAATGCCTATGGGTAGGATGGCTTTAGTATTAATCATCTCTGACATGGCTTAAAAGGGGTTTATATGACTCAGTACACTTTGTTCCGTAAAAATCTGGACCTTTGTTTTTAGGACAAAATTTCCTAATGAATAAATTGCCAACAATTTATTAAAAAAAAAAAAAAGTCTAAATCACCTTTTTTAGTCATAAAAATGAACTTATACATAGGAATAATGTGAAGAAGTGTGATTTTGCTAAAGCTAGAAAGCTGTAGCAATATTTGCTAAAGAGAAGCACATTGTAGAACATAACCAAACCTCAAGCATCTCCTTCATTCTTGCAATAAGCTTTTCTGATATCTGCAAATATTTGGATAATTCTTCCAAATCAGCAATGCAGTTCTAGAAGCCTCAACAGATATCACCTTTATCTACATGATCAGCAAATGAATTTCAGGAGTACCTCCATGGTTACCATATGACCTTTAACATTAAAATCATTTTTACTCTGAAATTAGTTCTGCTACATCATACTGTTTTGATTAGTTCTCCATGTTTGCATACCTATGAAAATGATAGTCCACAAAGGTGACTGCTGAAACTGATAAAGTTACTGTAACTTAATGTAGGAAACATTATCTTAATAAATAAAAGGTTATTAGGAATTTTAATATCAAGAGGAAGGGGTCACCTTTCACAAATCTTTCAACAAAAATTCACATTTGTCATCACAATCAGGGAGTAAATTGTGTTTCCGCATCCTCTGAGGGGACTCCTACTTATCTAGTTATCTTGGGATTCTACTGCCTTTTCAACATCTTGAAATATTTTATCCTAATAAGGAATCATAAAAATGGCACTATGTTTCATCAGAATGGAAACCACTTTATTCTTTAACTTTGCATGTTTATGGAAATTTGAAATACTATGGCAAATTAAATAACAGTATGTGAATTTGTGATAATGTTGTGTTATTCTACAGTAATACAGGCAGAAATTTAGTAAGTAGTCATTGAAAGAGGTAAAACATACATTCATATATAATTTATTCAACTGTTTGAAGAAAGTCTGGTGGTAGCATAATTTTCTATAAATATTTTACTCATTGAAACAGCTAATTTATAAATAACAAACTTGACTTGTTAATATTTTATTCAATGCAAAATACCGAAATTCATTGCATAAATCACATGCAATTATTCATATACTTGTAATTGCTTGTCACTACTCAAGGATTCAAAAGAATATATTTTTGTGCTGCTATTAAATCAGTAATGGAAGAATATATCAGAAGATAGTTTTTTTCTTGTTTTCTGCAATTCATTGCTTATGTTTACCTTTGTTGTCAGTTCTTACAAAGAACTTCTTTAGATAAGTAGTAAGTCATGAGTCCGTAGTCAAAAAAATTACAGCATCTTTGCCTAGAAGTTTGTCCTGATAGAATAGAAACTTAGTGTGAAAAATTAGAAAAAGCTTAGTATATCAAAGAATATATATTAACTAAAATTACAAGTAACATAATGTAAAAATTAATAATGGAAATCAAACACATCAAGGAAAAAATTTGTCATATTTGGGTTCAGATGGCAAGCATTTGAAGCATAACATAAATGTGAAAGTAATATAAGCTTATACCAGAATATATACTACGTGTAAATACTTTCTGCATTTCAATATATGGGTAGAATATCATCTTCCCACAAGCTTGTAAAGTATTTTCTATCAAAGAAGAATATAAAATTTACTATACAGATTAACAATAGAAATCAAATGGTGAATACCTCTAACAGTTCTAAAAACATAGCTGACGATATCTACTGGTGTTTTATAGAGATTTTATAAATAAACATTGAGAAAAATATCAAAATACTTTAGGAGTGTTGATATTGTATGAATGTTTAAAACAGGAATAAAGAATAATGCAAATAATCATATAATCATTATGATTGGAAAAGTCCAGTAAGATCATCTACTTCAACCACCCACCTACCACCAATACTGCCTATTAAATCTTATCCCGGCACAACATCTACCCTTTCTTTCAACACCTTCAGGGATGGTGACCACCACTTTCCTGGGCAACACATTCCAATGTCTCACCACTCATCTTGAGAAGAAATTATTCCTAATATCCAGTCTGAACCTCCCCTGGCACACCTTAAGACCATCGAGGTCAACCTCCACAACACTATACTCTCCTTTCAGGTAATTTAGAGAGTGATAAGGTCTCCCCTGAGCCTCCTCTTCTCCAGACTGAACAATCCTAGTTCCCCCAGCCACTCCCCATTAGACTCATGCTCCAGACCCTTCACAGCTTCATTTCCCTTCTCCAAACACACTCCAGGACCTCTGTGTCCTTCTTGAAATGTGAGGCCCAAAACTGAACACAGAACTCACGATGTGGTCTCACCGGAGCTGAGTATAGGGAGCAATTACCACTGTAGTCCACCTGGCAATCCTATTTCTGGTGCAATTCAGAATGCTGTTGGCCAGGATGCTCCTTCCTAGCTACCTGGGCACAATGCTGGTTCATGTTCACCTGAGCACTGACCAATATACCCAGATCCATCTCTTCCACACACCTTTTCATCCGCTCTGCCCCAAGCCTGTAGCTATTACTGTGTAGTTTTTGAGACCAAAATGCAGGACCTGACGTTTGGTCTTGAACTCCATTTCATGGGCCTCAGCACATCCTTCCAATGCATCCAGGTCCCTCTGGACCAATCTACCTTCCTACCATCACGCAGATTGACAGTTCTCCCCAACATGGAGACATCTGCAAACTTACTGAGGGTGCACTCCGTTCCCTCAACCACATCAACAATAAAGATATTAAAGAAGAAGGGCCCCAGTACTGACTCTTCAGGGACAACATTTGTGATCAGTCATCAGGTAGATTTAACTCCATTCACCACCACTCTTTGGTCCCAGCCATTCAGCCAGTTTTCTACCCAGTAAAGAAAACATTTGTCCAGGCCATGGGCTACCATCTTCTCTGAGAGAATACTTAGGGAGATACTTTCTAGGTAGACTACATCAACAGCCTTTCTCACATCCACTGAGTCACATGATCATAGAAGGAGATGAGGTTGGTCAGGCAGGAATTGCTATTCATAAACCCAGGCTGGCTAGAGCTGATCTCCCTGTTGTTCTACACATACCATGTAATTTCACTCAAGCTTATCTGAATCAGAATTGGTCAATCCATTTCAGAAGAATTTCCAGCAAAATAATTCTAATTACTTCCTTTGATATTTGGAAAAAGTTAACTTTTCAAAGCTAATAGATATGAATTTGATGTAGTACCACGTAATATTTCAACACTGATAGTGCATGTGATAAACAGATTACAAGGCACCTAATAAATAAAAAAGTTCACAGATGTAATTTCCAGTGAAGAATGACATGAGAGTTTCTACTCACATTTTGCTGGGGTTGATACTAGGCTTCTCTCTATTTAACACTTTCACTGATATCTTAGACGTTCTTACCACTAAGCTTTGCCTGGGACACAAAGATAACCGTGTGTTTCACCTTATCAAAAAAGTAAGATACCAGATATCTTGAATTTATTCAGCAATCTGTGTTCAACTATTTGTAAGCTCTATGAGCTTTTCAAGACTAGTGAAGATCATGAAAGTGTTTTTTTTCGTTCACTGCTGACAAAAAGTCTTTGAAAGAAAGTATTGTAGCCATTGAAGTTCCCATACAATAAAATGCATTTTGAAAGCAGTTTTTACCAACTGATAAATAATCTCTATCCTTTTATTTTGTGGAACACATTTCAACTGCTCCAGATATATCTTTATATAGATGCCCTTGACTCTTTCATTTATAATCATAACATTGGATTCAGACTACCTCTTCTGGGAAATTAAGCCCTAGAGACATAATAAAAAACTGAAAGTGGGGTTCCTAAGCCTTCCACCAACATTGCCTCCTTTGGTAAACTAATTCTGAAAAAAAAAAAAAAAAAAGCAAAACAGAAAATAAATGAATAAATCTGAAATGCTGCAAGCTCTTTGAAAAATAAAACTGTTCTACTTTCAAGTAGAATATTAATGTTACTGATTCCCTATTCACATTACTTTGCACCCTAATGAATAAGCACCTAAGATAGTTTAACTCTATTGTGCTTGATGCTGTATGTGCATCACGAAGAAAGGTTCCTGCTTGAAGGGATGTGTGGTTCAAGACTTTCATCCTGCAAAGATCTGTTCAGAAGGTTAGTTCTATTAGTTGTAAGAAGAGTGACAAAAATGTGCTAGCCTAAGTAATTTGTCTACACATTGTGTTGGGGTAGAGATTCTAGCAGTATCAGCAGAACTGCTCATAGACTATTTAATTATTAGGACATCTTTGACTGATTAAGGTCATATTCATAGCATTTCTTGTCCTTTGCATAGCACAATTCATGTATTTTCTAATAGTATTGAATCAGACAGGAATTGCTGGGGGAAAAGTTTTTGTTCAAGTGGTCAATCTTGTCCCCTCAGCTGTATGGTATATTGTGAATTATCAACTTGTGATATTTCAGTGTTCTATTTCCTATTAGTTAGCCTCTAATGGCTGTGGTCAGCACATGGCCTGCTGACACAAAGAGGTAACACAGGCTCCATTCCTTCTCCAGCCTGTCTGCTCTGCCAGTGCAGCCTGGAGTCAGGTGGCTGCGGCAGACCACAGCGCTGGGCTCTGTGAGGCAAGGCCTCTCTTCAAATTTGCACTCATCAAACAATGGGGAAAGTCACAGCCATTGATGCCTCTGTGACTTCCTGGGTCAGTTGAGATGCTGTTTAGAAGTGATGGGAAGTTTTTAAAATGTTTTGTAAAAACCTGTATTTGTTATACTCAGAAGCAGACATTGGAAATTCTTTGACTTTTTCACCTCAACAATGAAATATCATTAAATTTATCATGCGAGAACACTAACACCTTTTTATGAAATTGACAACATTTCCATCCACTGTAGCATTTTCTAACAGAACAGAAATACCTTTGTATGATAGATGAATAGCAAAGATGCAATGTGAAGTATTTAGTGCTTGGACCAACATTCCTGCACATTAAAAGTGACCTAGTACCTGAATTTTCCACCTGCATTCAGAAGAAAAGATTGTTTCTAGTGAATACATTTTATGTAGGTGATTTTCTAAAATGAAACAGGTAATTTTCTTCACACAGTGCAGATAATTTACCACTGGAACCCTTTGTCCTGATGCTCAGTCTTAATAATTACACATTGATTACAAACTATTATTTGTTTATGAATATAGCCTTAGTACACAAGCATTAATCTTGAATATTCAGTGGAAGGTAAACTAAAATTATAAAACAGAACTGTCTGCTTCTTTCTACTTATTTTTCAGTATCAAGTAGTTACATTTAAAGCAAGTAACATCTATTTAGGGTTATAACCTAAAAAATAAATTGCAGTTTCAGTTTTGAAGTGTATTTTGTAGATTTATGAAAGCGAAACACTAAAACGTGTCTATGTTATGTTAAGATACATTTGTAAATCAACTCTCTTCCCATGAAAGGTCTGAAATAATGTATCACTAAGTTGTTCCATAAAAATGAGCAAATAATTATATACAAATACGTGCAGGAATCTTGGAAAGTTATTTTGTATCAGTGTCTGCTATCCTCTAGAGGTAGAAAACAGCCAAAAAAAGGGAAAAATTCCAAACTTTCTTTTACCATTTCATCAGCCTAGGAAACCTGCTATATTTTTGATTAGCAATTATTCAAAGAGAAATTACAGAAGTGCTACTTAAAATAAGCTGTCAACAGGAAAAGGATAGATATACTTGGCATGCTCATGAAATAGGGTTAAGACTTTAAATGAGCAGTACAATTTAGCATTTAGATTACTAAGGATGAAGTAGGGCAAACAAAGCTCACAAAACGTAGAATAGCAAGAAAAGGAGCTTAATGGCATTTAAGAAAAATCAGACTGAGTTACTCTAAGATTTTTGTTGATGGCACCTTCCTAATTAAAGGCAATTTTAAACTTTTGTGATTCTACACAAAAAAAAAAGATGGAAAAAGAGATACTGCACTTTTGCTGTTAAGGTATGATATAGTTCTGCAGTGCTATGATTAAAAACAGAGTTGCAGCACACTATGCTATTCATACTGCACTATATAGTTTAGTATAATACATGCATGTGACCTTGAAAATTCGTGAGTATGTGTAAGAAAGCCTAGCTTCATTGGAGGGCTCAGGTTATTTTACTGTACTATAATATGAGCAAAAAATAAACTCTCTTGACAACATATTTGTAAAAAGATTCATCGATGTTTTTATAGCGCAAAAATAAATAAATAAATAAATAAAAAGAATATTTGTTTCCTCAGCTTACTTTTACAGATAATGTTTAGTATAAATGTTACGTTTTCATAAGATAGCATGCTGCTCAGGTTTTGTTTCCACCCCACTCTCATGGCAATTAACACTGTAAGAACCATAAGGTGTAGAAGTCAATATATCAGTATTAAACATTAGTCTTCCATATTAGAACAGTTATGAAATCTCTTACACAGCACCCAGTTTGTGTGGTTTGATATGAATACAGATGATGGTATAAGAAAAAAAAAACAAAATCAGGAATGTTTATATGTTTTGATCCACTAGACTGTTCAGACTGCAAAAACTTTTACTATTTATTGAGCTTTATGATATTCCTTGATATCTTTCTGGGTTTGGGGAACCTAACACTGGACTACATAGCGAGTCTACATTACTGTTATAATTTCTTAGACTGGGTAAAAAAAGCTTCTATCACATACAGTAGCTTTTGAATAATATTTAGGTTGCCTCTTGAGCCGTGTAATTTACAAGGAATAAAAGGTTATAAATAACTTGGCATAAACATACTTTTTGGTAATGCGTTATTTAACACCACATGGTTAGAAACATAGCCAATGAAATTGAATTCCAGTGAACTCCTATCCCCAGTGACCTGGACTGACAAATACACACAATCAGGCACACACAACTGAAGAGCACAGCATGTTTTATGTACTACAGCTGATACAGTAAAAGGTTTATTTACTAATATAAGTATTGATAAAATTAAATGAGATTTGATGTTATTAATGTCAGTATTTTATGTTTTCCATAACAGCAAACTAAAAGGTGATTTGGTATAAAACAATTCCTTACTCATCATGTTTCAATCAATGCAAATACATTTTATCTCTTAAGTCAGGGAATATACTTAGTACAACTAGAAGAAATGATGAATAATCACAGAAAAATAACCAGCCTGACGACAAAATCTACTTTCAAAATTTATTGAGATAGCCCTTAAAGCTCAAAAGAATCCCAAGATTAACTTCAGTTTGGATTAGCAGCAATACTCCCTAGCAGGAGACAGCAAGGTGGATTTCACATCAATGATGAGGCCATTTGGTTTAAATGATTTGGCTTCAGTATACATCCCATTCTGCTATTGAAAAAACCAACATTTTCTTCTCTTCATTTCTAAACTGGTATCAGTATCTGTGCATCCTTTCCTCCTTTGATAATCAAACTTGTACTTTATACTTAAAGTTTCCTGATTGTATAGTCCCTGATTATTGTTATTATTTCTTATTTCTGGAGCTATTGGTTGTCTTGTAATCATTGTTTAATGAGGTTTGCCAAAATTGGAATACTATTTTACTGATTTTCATGGACATTTTCTTTTTTCAAGAACTTCTAATAAGATCTTCCACCCTTTGAATCAAGCAGAAGCAGATTCTAGGCATTTAATAGCATTCTCTACCATACAACATTTATTACCTTCCTGTTTAACAGTTTATAACAGGAAGCATAGTTGATGAATACTCTAAGTACATGCTGTATTTGTTGTCAGCTTCAGAAATTTGATAGACTATCCACAGTTGCAGCTTAAGAAAATTATATGTAATTACAAGTTTAGCATGAGCGTATGCACACACATAAGTGGACAAATCAATAAGAAATTCAGAAAAATGTGCTAAATTTCTTGAAAGCAATTAGCAGACATAAATGTAACATATGATCAGAAATGTAGATGCATAGCTGAATTCAATGTAAACAACCCAAATAAAATTGATAATATTGAGATTGTCTAACACTTCTTACCAAAGTAAATTATTCATGTTGGTGGTGGTTTTGGCAACCTTGCATGACTTAGGATGATTTCTTTCTAAGGCAGCTATTCCATTTGTCATAATAAAATGTGTTCTTTCTCCGAGCTAGAGGATCTAGAGAACATAGCATCATATTTTGAAATATCATAGGATGTCCTAATTTAGGACAGCCCCATGTCAATGTTATTGGGTTACCAAGAGTCATACAATGTGATGGACTCAAACTTCAATTGTGCTAAACCTTGACTAGTTTGTCTGCTTTTAATGGAGATCAAAAAAAACCTTCAGAAGTTGCTGTTAAAAAAAATAAAGTTCCATTGTTTGAAAAACCTACAGGATTTCAAGACAAGAAAAACTTATACCTGAAAAGTCACTAGTTCAATATTTGGATGCAATAAATAATACATTAAACCACAGGAGCAAATATTAAATAAACATACCATGCTATGCATCTCCCCCTTGTGGAAAGTAGCCTGGCCAAAAAGTAAGAACCAACTATTAAATGAGTTGCAAAGGCAACAGCTCATTGTATATAAATCCTTCTCAGAGATGCAGCTGAAGGCTGAATCTCTTCAAAGATCTAGTACCCCTGGATGGATCCACATACTTGGATGTTTACTTTTGCCCAAAACACTGACTACTGAAATAAACAGGATATGTTTTACAGTTCTATTCTCAACTTTAATTCTTTAGTGCTGTTTCTGTAAAGCAGAATAATCCTTTGTCTGCCTCATGTTTGCAAAATGTTTCTTCTTTCATTAACCTTAGAATTTCATATGGAAAAACTGCAGTGAATGACTGCACAGAAATAATTGACCTGAGAACTACTCCTCTCAGGAAGAGGTTGGAGAACTCAAATCATGAATGTACTAATTAAGGAGATAAATGCATTTCAGTAGGCAAATCCATGTATCAAATAAATAGAAACATATTTCAGAATTCACCAGCTGTGAAGTAACACTCCTAAAGTACGCAGGATAGGAAAAACTATTGAAAATTCAATAACTTATAATAGCTTTAATTTGCTTTTCTGTAACACCCATCAGACAAACTATTGCTCCATTCCATTGTAGAATCTCCTTAGTTGAGGCTTGACATACCAGTGCATAATTAAACAGGTTTTTGTTTTGATTAGATTTGTTTTCTTTTTTCTTTTTAAACTACAGACAACCCAACAAAAACATTCAAATCAGCAGCTTCTAATCTTAACTCAAATTTCATATTTCTTTGAAGTTAAAACAACTATAGATGTTAGTGTTATTAAATCAAAACACAAGTGGGAGAGATTTTGACAAAGTCACACCTTCAGAAACAGAACCAAAGTCCCACTACCTGAGCCCATAATACGTATTGCATTATTCCTATATCTTCCATTTTAAAAAACATTGTCATTACAGGCTTCTTATACTCTTCAAGGAGAATTGCAGGCTTACATTTTCAAAGGCTAAATCTTACTCCCATCCTACTCCAAAGAAGACAGAAGCTTGGCTGGAAATTAGATTAACCAAATAAGTAAAAGGCTATGAGAGGGAACTTCACTTCTGGAGGCAGTATATGTGAATACATATAAATCTATTAACACCCACGAATATTAAAGAAGGAAATCCTTTATTATCAAAGGATGTACAAACCTACAAGTGGGATAGGTACATAGAAGAATGTTTGTAAAGGAAAATCCCAAACAGAAACAATATTGTGACAGTCAGCAACAAAACCATCATCTGAACTGGCCAGGATTCATACACAAAGACCTTAGGAAGAATAAGGTAACTAAGGAGTCTAATAAATCTTATGGTTTGGCTTCAAGGCTATCAGAGAAACAAGCATAAAAGTGTAGTATGAGTAATCTTTGATCATTTAAATCCCACTTAAGCAACTCCAGACTAGTCAGCTGCTCAGAGAACCAGCTGGTACCTCTGGAAACGAAGAACTCATGCATCATCTTTCTGACTGCTCTCAGGAAAACATACCCTTTCAGAAACATGTTCTTATGCTTCTGGCTCCTTTTCATAAAAGAGGTTTTACAGTCTCTCAAGTATTTAAAAACTCTTGATTTATGCAGAAGAGTATTTTGAAATACTCCTTACAAATCTTTTAAAAAAGTATAAAGCATACCCACTAACCACATAGTCTACAGATATAGCCAGTTATAAAAGAGTTTTAAAGTCTGCATGGAAAGTAAACTTTAAAGACTATTTCTTAATACTTTTCTGTCTCTAAAATCAGATAGAAAACACTTAAATAGATTTAGTTATCTGTAATAGATTTTTGATGACATTTATTTCTTCCCTTCCTCATGTTGCTTCCTTTATAATGAATTGTCTGAAGAATATCAGACAGACTAAATTACAACAGGTCAAGTTGTTTTTATTTATTTATTTATTTTGTAATCCTGTTTTATCATATTCTGCCCTGTTTATATTATAATATGCAAATTTTAATATTTTCAAATTATAACAGCAGATTAAAGAAATGCAGGTTCTGGAACAACTGCTATTAGCTGTAGTACTTGAATAATATCCTCTTTCATTCCTTTCTGTACCACTGCCACATACACAATCTGCAGATCGATTGGAAATGGACTTTCTTCATACCCATGGCAGCTTCACTGCCCTTCTGTAGACATGTTCTAGGGCCTTCATATCTTTTTTGTAATGAAGGGTCTAAAAATGAACTGAGGTGTGGCCTCAACTGCGCTGAGTAGAACTGCACGATAATCTCCCTAGTCCTGCTGACTGCACTATTTCTGACACAAGCCAGGAAGTCATTGTCCTTCTTGGCCTCTTGGGCACACTGCTGAATCATATTCAGCTGGCTGTTAACTACTACCTCCAGATCCTTTTCTTCAGCACAGTTTTCCAGACACTCCACCCCAAGCCTGTAGCGGTGCATGGTGTTGTGACTAAAAAGCATGACCCAACACTTGGTCTTGTTGAACTTCATCCCATTGGCCTCAGCCCATTGTTAAAACCTATCCAGATTCCTCTGTAGGGTCTTCCTAACCTAAAGCAGATGTACACTTCCTCCCAGCTTGGTGCCATCTGCAAACCCACTGAGGGTACACTCAATCCCCTCATCCAGATCATCAAGGACACCAGTTGTGACTGGTCAGCAGCTGAAATTAACTCCATTCTCCACCACTCTCTAGTTCTGGCCATCCAGAGGGCTGCCAACTCATTACAGAATACACTTGTCTAAGCCACGGGCTGCCATCTTCTCAAGGAGCACCACATTCACCTCCCTGGATTCTCATGCATTTCTATAAATATAGCCTGACCTCACTCAAACAATCTTTTTTTTTTTAAAGCCACAAACAGTACCTTAATTATGAGAGAATTTTTCTAAATAAGTATTCCTTGCTACATTGCTCTAGACTTAATTAGCAACAAGCAGACATCTGACCTAAACATTATTCTTACTAGGGTGCTATTGTGGAGCTAAGCTCTTGCGCATGCCTTAAACATTGTGAAATAGTAAGAGCAGGCTGCTCAGAACAAGAATGAGCCAGAAGCCAAAGTAACTTCAAGCAGTCGTCAGTGAGTGGTGGGAAGGCAACACCCTCAGCACTTCACATGCAAATCCATAGTTCATGAACAGAGTTAATAAGAGCTGCAAATCTAAAAAATCAAAGATATTAAGGTAAAGTCTTAAGTCATCTCAAGTACATAGTGCACTCAACCAGCCACTCACCTTTACCACAGAAAGAGACTGAAGACAGGCAGATCTGTAACATCAACAAGAGGAGAGCCAAGGCTCACAGGTAGAGCTTACATAGAGACCCCAAGCCTATAGGGAGGGCTGTGATTTGGGGCTCCAGATGAGGCTGATCAGAACCATTAATTAGGGCTTGCCAATACATTCTGGGCTCTGACATTAAGCAATTGCTTCTCAAGGAGTAAAAATCACTTTAAATGAGGCAAACTCTTAAGAACAAAAGCTCAGGGAAGAAAATGTTTAGAGGTCACATAAAATGTGCTTGCTTCCTGGACTTTAGCTGATTTAAAATCATATGTAATAAATCGGAGAATGTGGCTCTAGAAGGTATCACTTTTGCATTTTGTCCTTTAGAAGTAATATTCTTATGACTCAAGTAGTGATTCAGGTTCATAGCATGGAAGGAAAATATGATAGTTTCTCTACAGAACATCGCCTAGTCTTCACAAATTTCAATTAAAAGAATTTGACAAAGAATTATTAATTTAAGCTTATCTTCAGTGAAAATGCTACTGCAAAAATTCTGAGAGGTACCAAGGCTCTCACTCCTTACTCAAGGACAGCTACCTTGGTGTAGAGGCTGTATGAAGTCAATCATTATCTCCTGAGCATGTCGTAAGTGAAAGAAATTGTTTGACTGAAGACTGAGTGGGAATTCTGGGGCACTTTTGAAGTCCTAGGAGGCTGTTATGAATTGAAGATCCCTTAGGATTTCTCTGATTTACCACTTAGGCTACAGTCACCATAGCAGTGCAGAGGAAAAAGCATATTAGGCTGTGTCTCATTGCCCAGAAACCACAGGTAGCAACCACTTGTGCAACTATTTGCTTGTTGAAGAACTGATTTTGCTTTCAGTGAAATTATTGGCAGCAGAAATTTAAAATAATATATATACTCTTATGTTAACTATCAATCAAAGCTACAGGTTTCCTGAGGTAAGTTTTTATTTTATACTTAAATTGCTCATACCTGCCTCTGATGATGTCAGTGATATGAAATACTATTTTTTTTTATATTCAGAAGGAACCTTGTTCAGAAGACTCATGATATTTTTTTTCCCATTTTGTCCTGTCAATCTTGCCTAGCAAAACCTTAAACAGTATTCCTGTTCAGCTGTAATTTATTATATGGTATTGGAAATCTTTGACCAAAATCACCAGTACTTTAAGTATCTCTGCAGTAAAGTATTGTAAGTCCACAGAGAGATGCAACACTACTCTCTTAAATCACAATATTTTAGGAGCCTGCAGGGTCCTTCCTAAGGGTCTGAACCACCAATAGTTATCATCAGACTAAGCCTGGGGGTTTTCTGTGTCAAACCCACTTTAGCAAGATTCACGAATACAAGCCTCAACTTTCAGTTCTCCCACTCACTTCTAAAGAGCAGGATTTCTTTCCCATTGTACCTTTCACAATGTCAGCTTCACAATTGTCTAAGGTTGTAAGCTGCTGTACACACTGTAACATTAAGGCAGTAATCACCTCTATTCAAAAAGCAAAACAAAACAACAAATAAATTAATAAAAATTAAAAAAAAACCAACAACCCTCTATGGAACATCTAGCCTGGGTCACTTTATAGAAGAGGCAGCTCTTACAGAAGTAAATCATGAATCTTTGGCAGAAATACTAAAATGATAGGATAGTTTGAGTTGACAGGGACCTTAAAGAAATAATTTGGTTTGAGCACTTACACCAGGGACCAGGCTGCCCAAGACCGCATCCAGCCTGGCCTTGAACACTTCTCAGTATTAGGCATCCACAACTTCTCTGGACTATCTATCCCAATGCTTCACCACCCTCACAGTAAGGAATTTCTTCCTAATATCTAATCTCAATCACTCTTTTAGTGTAATGCCATTACTCCTTGTCCTACCATTACAGTCCCTGACAAAAAGACCCTCTCCAGCTTTCTTATATGCCCTCTTTAGGTACTGAAATGCTGCTATAAGGTTCCCCCAAAGCCTTCTCTTCTGTAGGCTGAACAACCCCAACTTTCCCAGCCTTTTTTCATAGGAAAGGCACACAAACCCACTGAACATTCTCATGACTCTCATTTGGACTCAATCCAACAGGTCCACATTCCTCTCATTTTGGGAGCCCCAGAACTGGATGCAGTATTTCTAAGTGGGGTCCCACTAAAGAGTTTTATCATGTTCCTTTCGATGCAGCCCAAGTCACTGATTATATTCTGCAAAGATCAGAGTCATGAAAAAGCAACAAATGAACCAGAAAAGACTAGAGATTTTCCAGGATAGATACTTTCTCCAGATAGCAATAGAAAAGTGGGTAAATGATATAAAGAGTTTGGAGCAAATATTATTATTCACAGCAGCACAAATAGTATTGTTAAGATAGTGAAGTTACATTGCAAGATAATGGACTTGCATGTGTTCAAGAATGTTGGTAAATAATTTGTTTAAACAAGCACTGTATCCAATTTCCCTCTTTTTGCAATTTCCATAACAGTAGAGACAGCCCTTAAAAGCTTATTCTATCACAGCTAGTCAAATAACTTAATTTATGAAAAACTAAAAAAAAATGAAGTAGCAGTTCTATAGGCAGATGTATCTCTGATGTCTGACTTTTCCCACAAGCCATTGTACCCTTTAGTGGAACAAAATCCAGATAAGACTGTATTTTACCCGTTTAAATATTTTATATAATATAGAGGATGTTGGTTATCTTAGCTGTTTCAGGTTATGCCTTCAAATAAATTGTATAAAAATTCCATCCGCCTGTTTTCTGACCTATTCCCCTGCAACACATTTTACCAGGATTTACAGAAACTGTCAAAATATCCTAAGGGGAAGGATGGAACACGTAAATACTACCAAAACCTCAATACTTCACTGAATGAATCAAATATGATCTATAACAGTCAGCTCAGTCAAAAACCATGAAGAACTTCTGAGTGACCTGAAATAATAGCTTAATGCCACAGGAAATTCGCTGTTGATAAACTGAAAGTACGGTAGAGTCAATGGAAAAATAAGAACCACTAGGTTCTGAATAACTATATTTTTTAAGTTTGAAGTACTTAAAAGAAAGTATCTGCACAGAAATCTTTCAGTCCAGGTAAACATACCAGAAGTATCTATGGTCATCTATAGAAAAGGTACAGAATGAATTTGTTTTTAGCTGAGGTACTGTGGAATATCTTTCATTCTAACTAACTAACTAACAAAACAAAACAAAACAAAACAAAAAAGCTGTGAAAAAGGATTAAGGACTGGCAATAACAATATTTATCATTCTTGGATAAATCCTATTTGAAAAAATGGCTTAAAGGATTGGGGTTACTTACTTCAGAAAGGTAAGGAGTAAGAAAGTTCATGATGAAAGAAAATAAAACAGTAACTGGTGAAAAAATGATAACAGAGAAGCTCTGGCTCTTCTAATAAACTAACAAGGAATCACACCATGAAACTGAAAAATGGCAAGTCAGGATGAAAGTAAATATTCTTTTTAATGGAAGGTGATTTTAGGCTATGCAATTTCCTACCACAGGATACCTTTTAGGCCAGAAGTTCTGCAAAATGTCATGACCTTGTTTTCTAATAGCACAAAAAAAGTGTCAAGGTTTTATTAGTAAAGAATGATGACATAAGTTTTGGAAAGTTAAACACATTCTCAAGGTAGAAGAATAAACTGGGAATATGTCCTACTCCTTATTATATTCCTGTACTCCCATCAAAGATCCTGGTTGGTAGTTTACTGTAGTCCCTAGGTAAGAGTTAAGTTCATTGGCACATTCTGCTGTTGGTTATTTGTGTGAATATATATGTTTTTAAGAAAGGAAGCAATAAAAAAGTACTGACTACACATCAGTTTCATGGTGTTCTCATTTATTCTATAAGGATACTTTTGCACTACAATCCTCAATGATGAATGCTTTTATTTTATATGAGGAAACTTAGAGAAAGAAAATGAAATTATTTTCATTTCTGAAAAGAATTAAATAAAATAAAGAATTAAATGGAGTGCTTTCAATTACTGCCTAAAACTGAATTACCCAAAAATCACACTGAGACATTTCTTCAGAATGTCTTACAAATGTTGTGAATTTAAAAAAAAATGATATTAAAGGCATGGTTATGATCAAATATTCTGCAAGAAAATATTCATTCATTTCTAAAACAATCCTAAATTCTATCTCTGATTTGTGACAAAATATATTAACATGTTGAACGAGGTAGTAAGGTCTAACATTTTCACTATCCTGGCATTATACTTATTTACAAAACTTATGAATTAATTTATGAACTTGGGAAAGATGTGTCTCAAATTTCAAGGAGATAAGAATTTATGCTAGTAGCACATTTCAGGAGATGAGAAGGAAAAGATAATCTAGTCCTCATTCCAAATGTTCAAGGTTGACTGGGTGCTCAGAGACTGATCATTACTATACATTGGCTATACACAGGCCACAGTGACTGAAAACGCTTAGGATGTGTGATGTGCTATTTTCACAAATGAAAACTATAATAGACTTCTCCACTGAAACGAATATGAGTTTGCTTTTGATTTCAGCGAGATATGAGAAAAGATCTGAGCACACTGGGGAAAAAACATTCACTAACATATGAATGTCTATTTTTGTTCCTTTTAAAATGTATTCTACCATATAATACTGCTAAAATCTTCTTATGTACCTGAGTAGATGCTGGAAGACCTCAACACTGTGGAAAGCCAGCATGCAAACAAGAAATGTTTAAGAATTACAGATGACCTGTTTTTCTTGACAACTAACAAAGTAAAATGCCTGTGAGGAGAATGTGATCAAAACAGTGCAATCATTTATTTTTAAACAAAATGAAGTAGTATAGTGTGGTTTCTAATGTGAGTGATGTTTTCATGATTGATTTATGAAGTTATACGCCTATTAATTATTAAAAAACTACCTCAACGTGGATGCATAATATATGATTCAATGGAAAAATAAAATCTGATCAAATACTAAATTGAATTTAAATTTATCCTATCAAGATGCTGAATTAATTTTAGATGTAATATGTATATTCAATAACTTGATTAAACACTTGTGTTTATTTTAATATTGATAAATCTGATTATAGTATTGAACAAATTTAACCTTAAGCAATTCAAACAAATGGACAATTGCACAAAGAAAAGAGGTATTGGTCAAAATACTATAGTAGTGCATCCACTGTATCCTGTTTTTAGTATTTCTTTCTCGAAAGGGTTAGAATTATAATGATATATTAATAACAAATATGAATATAGAGCCATAAGTAGAAAAACTCTTCATGCTTTTCTGACATGCATGTCTAAGTAGCACTTTATAACAGTATTTTTGAAACAGCCCTACTGTGGAGTCACTGATCAGGAATTTACCAGTGTAACTAAGTTTCTTTGATTGAAATGTTTTTAACATATACATGGATGTTTTACAACAGATTTGATACTGGCATTTTGCAAATGCATATGTAAACTGTATGGTTTAATGAAGAAGAAACCATTTGTTCCTGAAATCCAACAAACAGTCCCTAAATAACTGGTGATAGGACTTAGGAAATATTTTTATGTCAATTTATACAAATTTTGTCAATCCATACAATATATGTCAATATCCAATGCTTATTTTATGGGTGGTGAATTATCACTTAAGCTGGGTACATGAACATAAGAAAAGTGAAGACAACCCTGAACAATGAAAGAGAAAGTTTAATAATAAAAATAAACAGGAATAATGAAAATATTTGATTTGAAGTTTATGGTACCATCATTTTGATAAGAAGACAACTCCTTTCCATGGATCTTTCCTCCATTACAAGAAATCTTGAATTAACAACCACACAAAATCTATACAAAGTTAAACAACAATATTTGAAGTTATATATATATAGATCTATATTTGACTCAGGATAAATGTTTATTTCTCTCTGATTGAATTGTATAACTAATTATGGAAAAGGATGATTTAATTAGGTAAATTCGGAAAATTAGCTGATACTATTTTCAACAAAGATATTTTCTTACTTGGAAATATTAATAAAAGCTAGAATACCCTCCAGTGCAGGCAGACAGTAAGTAAGAACAGATAGATTAATTTCTTAGTGTCTTAAATCCACAGTATAAAGCTATGTTCCAAGTCAATCCAATTCTTTTGACTGGTTTAAAACTCAGCATAAAAGATTTTCCCTTCCTACTGCAATTACTCTTTTGACCACAGCTGAACTTGAGCTTGAGCTTTGTGAGTGAAGTGATTAATATTTTGTAATACTTTTTTCAGTACTAGGGTCTATGCTGAAGCTTAAAGATTCTGACTGATCAAGGTAAGAAAAACTTGGAAAAATCACTGGGTTGCACGATCAAACTGGCTCAAGCTACTCTTTACTTGGTCTTTAGGTCTTTCCTTCCAGAAATGTTTGAGAGATGTGACATATAAACAAGCTTATGAATGAGGGAATAGTTGACTTGAGAGGGATGCAGTCATTCTCTATGAAATTTGGATTCAAGTGAGAGTTAGTAATATTTATCCACCTGATGATAAATTTCCAGAAAGAGGATTCTCTTTAGAAGTAAGTTGGAAAAATGTTGATTAGTCACGTGCAGTATGAGCAGTGAGGAACAGCTGACTAAGGCAGGAGCACCACATTTATGGACTCTAGTCGCTAAATGAATTCAGTATATGAACAAGGGAAAGGTACTTTTCCCCCAGACTACAGCAGCCACTTTCATGTAAAAGTCTTTGTAATGTGAATAAGGTTTCAGTGCATTAAATAGATTTTCCTGCAGATTTTTCTTCTGTAAGCTCCTCCATTCTTCACTTAAACTTCTACTAATATCTGTGGCTAAAAATGTGGCAGTCCACAGCCACAGAAATACATAAATGTTATACCTCTCTACAATGTTTTCAGTGCTACGTTAGATTTATATCCTCTATGACTTATACGGACAGTGCGGTTGTTTAAAGTACATGTTAGGATTCCAAAGTGAATAAGAAAGCAGATGTGAGAAACCATAGCCTTGAAACATGCAATGACTAAGGCTGTGTTGTTCATCTCAGAAACAACTACAGATCTCTTCACTGAATCTGTCAAGTTAAGGGAGTTTCTTCCAGTACCACAATGACTGTGCTAATTATTCAATGCAAAGCTACAAGAATTACATTTCCTGTTGCTTTGTGAAAGCAAAGTAATTTCTTCAGAAAGTTTAAAAATCATTTAATGTTAGATTTCAAAAACTTGTATGCAATCTAAATCAAAAAGTCAACATCAATTGAACTCAATCCATGTTTTCTAAAATGTCCTTAAAAAGCCCTGAAATTATTATGCTATTTTTCATGTTGTTGGGTCATCTAGACATCCCTGCATGATCACTTATTTGCTTCTTTCTTTTCCCACTTGTTAGCCTGCCCTTGTTTTACCAGTCATTGTCCCGTCTGTTAAAGGCATGAGTCTTCAATTCCAGTGACACCTCTCCACATCCTCATCCTCTGTACATTCCTGTTTCAGGTTGCATTTTTTAAAATTGTCACCAATCACTATTTACTGTATTTTTTACATTTTTGTTCCGCTGTTATTTACTTCACAAAATTTGAAAAAAATGTTAATTTTTTACAAGGCAGACTTCTGTTAAATCCCAGTGCAATCAGCAGGGGCAATCTTTAACATCTGCCAAAGAGAGGGTAGGCGTGCTCTCTCTAGTACAGGGCAAAATGGCCTTTGTAATGCATTTTAGCAAAGTCTTTACTCCTAATGCACTAGCTTACTGAGGCGTGCAAAAGTCATTTCCACATTAATCTACACCCAAAAAGGCTTCTCTGATAAGACTTGGCCTCAGTCAGTAAATCCTTCTCAGCTCATCTTAGTACTACTGCAAGGCTAATTGCACAGGCAACAATCACATATCTAGCCAGGGGACTGACTTAATTTTAAGCTCCTGTTGGAGCTTCACTGTTGCACAGTTCAGTGTTGATTTGCTGTATCTAAAGTACTACACTTCTGTACTTAGTTTGTGCTGACATTATTTCTAATAAAAACGAAGCATTTTTCCCCTTCTACATATATATGCATACACCTCCAATTATTAATGTTAAACCCATGTCTGTCTATGTCAGCAAAGTTTAATTCTTTCTAGCAGTTCCCTTCTAAATCTACACTCACTGCAATCACTCCGTGCATGAGAAGAGCAGCAGATTAAAATGACTTCTCAAAATGGTGTTAGACATAAATGCAAAAGCTTTGACTAAAGTTAATCTGCATCTTCAGATGCAGTTCTCTGAAATGAGGATTTGTAATATTTCTGAGGATATGTCTTATTGCTCATCCAGGCAAGTTCTGTGTTACAGGAGGAAATTCAAAACACGAGGTGTGTTTGATTCTGAAACATGCAGTTTGTGGAAGAAAGGACTTTGCATATAACAGACTGCTGTTTTAAAAAACAGAATCATGAGAATGTTAACTGTGGCCACTAGGACCAAGACAGCATGTTTTCACACCTCAGTAAAATATTGCAATCTTCTAGTATCAGAAAACGCAATTGTTTAACATGATGGCTCACCAAAATTTGTGTGATTATTATTATAAACAGAATTTTTGTCTCTTTTTGATCTTTTAAAAACATTTTTAATTTTCTTCTAAACATCTTCAGGTCATGCCTTTGATATTTTCAATGCAAGCATGAAGACTTTACATTTTATTTTTAAACAATAGTGGAAATTTCCTGATAATCATTCAATTCCTGCAGAGGGGATTAGGGAAAAATACTAAATATACAAAGATCAAGATAAAACTGCAAAGGCTGTCAACAGTGCTTCTACTTCAGTTTGCTAACTGTGCCAGTTGTTGTGTGGGTGGGAGCCAGAGGCCCAGCCTTCCTATGCTATGCTATGTCCCCTGCTAGGCAGGAACAACAATGATGGCTAGAGCAAAATACAACTTCCCCTGTCTTTAAGGTACATAGAGAAATATATTATCACATCCTCAGAGATTGCAGCATTCTAGTCTAGGACTAAACAAAATACAAATGGTGCCTGCTATGCATTCAGAGGACAAACCAAGAGGTCTGTGCCATCACAACAATTTTTGACTGGTCCAAAGGCCTTCCTTACTTTCCTGTTGGAACTGAGATACCTCTGTCTCTTTATACCATGCCTAAGAAGTACGATATAAAGCTATCATAATAATTTTATTATTCCCATGTACTTCCATAGAATTTGACTAAAAACGATTTAGAAGAATGTAATTTTGCATGTCTTGACAATTGAGACTGTACAACATTAGGGTGGACTAGCTAGTCCTCTTTATAGAGGAATGGAATACAGTGTCAAACACTAGTATACATACACAGGAAAATTTCCTGGATCCATGAAACAATGCAGTCAGTTTGCAGCTCAGAAAATTCCTCATCGTTACAGCTGTATACATGTAACATAGCTAATGAATGGTTAATGCTTGAGAAATATAACTCATATACCTGTTATTTTTTTTTTTATATTATTGCATTATGTAATGAATAATGTGGAAGAAGTAAGGAAAGAACACATAAAGTAAGGAACTATTGCCTACTATTGCAATTTCCGGACAAAAATTTAGTCAATTTCCTGTAGTTATACAGTGAAGGTGTGGCTACAACTGAAATGCAGTTTCTAAACAAATGGATGTAAAGAACTGATAGTAAGTTGATGTGATTAACATAAATGTAGCATAAACATTAACAGAAACAAACACCAAGGCATACGATTCTATGCTATATAGCCTCAGGAAATTAAATGTTTAACTGGCTTAGTTTTTGCAAATTAAATATTTTTTCACCCGCCACTCAAAGGAGTCATGAAAATTAATTAAAGTCTGCTTCGACCTATAGATAGCTATAAAATGCCAGGTTTCATGAATAGTACTGGATTATGGATTTTTCATAAGACCTCGCTTTCATTATTAATCATTCCTATATGCACAGCATATTTTGAGAGCTTTGTTTTACAGTCTAGAAGTGTATTTAAAGAATTGCATGTAGCTACAACTGCTACAGATGCTGATGTGGATATATCACTCAAAGAAATGTTGGCTATATATTATTTTTTTTTTTTGAAGACATTTGTTTGCTACTTCTTGTTAAAGCATTCACAACATACATACATATCCATTCTGTGTTGACTCTATTTTCTTGGGATGACTTGAATTCGTGCTGAAGAATATGTCTCTTCACATTCACATGAACAAAGAGTTCTTCATATGTACAGCATATTCATGCATTTTAGGTACATCAAATTGATCAATGGCGAAGCAACCTGCACACTATGATCCCATGTATTTGAGAGATACCACACTGGGAACCAATTGCAATTGGTTTTGTTCTGACGTGGAATGCAGAATACACAGTGCATTTTTTTTACTGCTAATATGAGTGTTCTATACTAAGATTATGAGTTTCACTTAAAACAGCCTTTGAAAATCTAAAGGTATTTAACCTTTATGTGAGAAGGCAAGCTGATTTATATCACAAACAATTTATTTATGCAATTGCTATAAAATCATGTACATTTCCTTCTACCTAAAACTGAATAATCATTACCAAACTATTTGTTTTCTGTCATTTCCTGATCTCAGTGTTAAGAATATTCTCACTTTTAACACAATAGCAAGAAGTATGGTAAAGATGCAAAAGTGCAGCTGTAAGCTCTAAATCATGAGCTGTTTCCTTCTCTTATGACTCTAGCTGGAAACTCAAAAAAACAGCTCCCAAACAAAACTGAGACTTCATAATGGATTTTGAATAGAGGACAGAATCTTCAGGCAAACAGAGGAAAGCAGAAATCACTAAATATGAGCTGAGATTAATTTTTCTATTTTTTCGAGAAATGAACCTTGCAAATGGAACTGAATATTAGTTCACATTAAATATATTCTAATGGGGAAGAGAAAGATCTTGTTATACTGTACACACCGTTCCAATCCATTTAAAAAAAGAAAAAAAAGAAAAAAAAAACAACAAAAAAACCCAACACAACTATCCTTTGATCCTGTCTAAAAGAAGAAAGGATCCATATCAACCAACTGACTAGGTATACAGACACTGCAGACTGCTGCAGAGCAATGTAACTGTATTAAAATATAGATACACTTTATAAAAATTGCATGATGGAACTCCATTTTGGTCTCCCATCAGTTTGTGCATAAAGCGTCCCTCTCAGAGCACAGCCAGTGGTAGCATAGGAATACATGATCCTTTAAAATAGCATTCCTTGTAGGAGAAAAAATGTTTTCTGTTTATAAAATTAGTGCTACAGATATTCTCACTTACTGTCCTTTTCCCCAGGGCCTGCCATCCTTCCCAGGTGTTTGTCCTTTTTGTCCCTTTATTCTTCCTGTGTTCTTCTTTGCTCTCTTGGTCCTGATGCCCAACAAGAAGATGCTAAAAAGATATTGGAATCAGTTAGAGGAAGCTGGAAGGAGACTGAACTCTCACCATACCAGCAATTTCTATTTTTGGCCTTCATGGATTTTTCAGCATAAAATAAAAGACTCATATAATCATTTAGGTTGCAAAAGACTTAAACTCCTCAAGTCTAATAATCAAACAAATACTACCAACACCAGCGCTAAACCATGTCCCTAAGCTCCACATTCATTGTCTCTTACATACCTTAAGGAATGGAGAATCCTGTTCTATTGCCTGACCACCTCTCTTGTCTTATGTTATAACTTTCTGCACTTTCATGGCAGGAATATTCTCAGTGACCTCAGAAATGCTGGGGTTACTTAAGCATTATCTTGGCAGTCAAAGTAACTCTATTTGGGAACCTGAAGCACTTCGGTTTGAAATCTATTAAATGTAAATAAAAAAACCTTTTGCTTACATTTAATTGATGCTTGCAAATTCTGCTCTATAAACCAACGTCTGGAGGATATTTGTTTTGAACATGTGGTTTATTAACAGACTAGAGAAATATCCAATTGTTGATAAATCTAGATGAGCTAGAGAATTTTCTTTTATTACAATCTCCCATTTTTTAAAAAAATTTACATTCAAAACATCCTGTGAAAATGAATTCAGTATATCTTGCTACACATTCAGAAACAGGTCGAATAGGAATCCCACAGATTACATGTGTAAACACAGGGAGGCTTGTATCACCTTAAAGTATTATTGCTTAGAGCTCCAAATGAAGCCATGAAAAAGAATGACAATTCTTACCACAGAATTAAGAGAAGATTTATTTTTGTAATGGAAGTACCACAGATAGTCTGTGGATGCTAACAAGGAACCCTGGAACTCCATTACAAAAGTGAAAAGAAAAGTATGATGCAAATTGCTGCCAAATTAACGTCACATTATCGAAAGTTCATACCTGTCAAGATAGCACATTTTACTGACACATAACCAACTAAACAGAGACAGAATTCTTCCGGATGTTCACTTCTGCACCTGTTTGATAGTTATCATAATGTCATTGTATTTTTGGTGTTATTCTGCATTAGTTTTCTTCATCTTTAATTAAAGTAGGTTAAGAGGTTTGCTCATGACTGAAAACTGAATAAAATTTAACCTATTTATTCAAAATCTGCATATGATTTTATAGTTTCGATCTCTTGTGAGTTTAAGGAAGAAGCATTGAAAAACCTGTTCAATATTCAGTGTACTTTTATTTTCTCTATCACATTTTTGAACTTTTGCAAACTTCACATGGTAAGATGAAATAAAAGCAACCACATATAATTTTTCTCTCTCTAAATCTGTATCTATACATAGTGTGTATACATGCATACATATATATATAAAACATTCTGGAGCATACATTTATTATGCACATTTATGGATGTATGCATAAATCTACTTGTATGTGGGGAATTAGCCTTAAGAATGAAATACCAAGCTTCTCCAATATAAAAAGTTAAGCTAATTCTCGTTTTTAACTGAACCATTTTCAGTAAGATTTTAAAATATTTTTGGAATCCGTTTAAATCTGCTGCCATGAAATGTAACGAAGATGTTTCCAAAAACTCTCATGAGCAATCATACACTTTTTGTATATTGTACTGTATGCACTAGTAAGGTACAATACTAGTTGAATTTTTTTTTAACCTAAAAAAAAAAAAGAAAAAATTGACACCACCAGAATGGCACTAAGATTCAAACAATAACAAAACAAGAAAAATTCAATCCCCTTCCAACCCCAAGGCCACACAAAAATATTATAAATGTTCATGGCTAGATTAAATTTCATAGTAATGAGCAACTTCAGTTACATCGGTGGCAAATTCTGGATATTTTATTAATGGTATGATTTACATGGAATGCATTAAAAGAAAAAATCTGAAAGGCAATTGGTTTTCAAATCTGTGAGCTATTCCCTTCATCAGTATCCATAAAATGAACAAATTAAAGATTTACAATGGGCACATCCAACCTTATGTGAGTCTGTCTAAATCTAGTCAGTCTAACTGGCATCCTCTCAGGCAAGTATTCACAATTTCAGAAGTGTTTTAGATGTCCCAGGTTCTAGATGCTGATTAGAGGTAGGGTCAGTAAAGGCAGAGCATAATGGTCAGCTCTTATTCAAGAATCTGAAGGCTAAGGGAGACGTAATCACAGACATCATCAACAACACCAGGAGGCTTCCCGTGGGTACAAACAGAACTTATTTTTTAATCCTGCAACAACACAAGGGAATTTTTGTTGGTGGTACTGGTTTGTTTTTATTTTTTATTTTTTTATTTTTTTTGCATTGTTCACCTTTCTAGCTTATATGGAAAGGCTATCATCAAAGAACTGAGTCAAAGGAGTTATGAAAGTGTAAAAAATTAAAGGATCAGAATCCAATTGCAGTGGTTGTTTTTATACATAAAGATCCACTTCAGGCCATGGAGGTAATTTCACAGTACAATATTAAGAACTGCTTAATCTATCATGCCATTCTTCATAGTGAAAAAGAAAAGATTGGTTCAATAATCAAATCCCAAGTCAGTTGCTGCGATTACTGTGATTCCCTTTTTGCTTTTGATAAAATAGACCTTTTTTCCTTTGGGAGTTGTACAAGTCCGAATCAATGAACCAAAATTGGTTCCAACACACCAATTTTGGTTCATTGATTTCCAGGCCAACATTCCTTTTATTTACTAGACAAAATCTCACAATCTGTCAGTAATATCTGTAACCCGTTTTCTTGAGCTTGTTTCAGACTTTAGTCTTCTTTTCATTCCTCTTTTATTATCAGTAATTGTTTCAGGTTACTGTTAGATTTTACAGATGTCTACTTCTCACAGCTGAGCACACACATAAGGCATGTTTTGGGGCTTCACTTTCTTCAGGCCCTAGAATCCTAGAATCATTTGAATTGGAAGGAACCTTTTAAGGTCATCTGTTCCAATCAACTCTCCTGCAATGAACAGGGACATCCACAGCTAGATCAGGTTTCTCAGAGTCCCATCCAGCGCAGATTTGATCCTAAACACTGTACATTATGTGCTGCTTTAAACTACTTCCAAAAAACAACTGTAAATTTCTGAAATATCTGTTCACACAGGTGTAAGCAACATGAGCCAACACAGCACAAGGGGCAGCACTCTGTTAACAGGGTCAGGGAAGAAATGCCAGAAATTCTCAGCACAGGCTTCCCCTGAGCATTAGACAAATCATATTGAACCTGGACTCATTTAATAAACAAGAGTTTCTACTGTTTAGGTTAGGTACATATAGGTGTGTGTATATACATGTATATGAGAAAAAAAAATAGATGTATGCACAACTCAGAAAGGTTAAACTTAGAATTCCAATACTACTGCAAATTACATTTTTAACTTTGATATGTTCTGGATTTGCAGGAGCAAACTTAACTCAATATTGCTTTAGCTGGAAATCTAAACTGAAGCTAGACCATAGAGTTAAAATGTGTGTTTTTCTAAGATTAAACCTTATTAATGCTATGTCAGTGTAAAGCAATAGTTTCTAAACTTCCATTTTTCTCTATTTCCATTACAATGGCAAATAGAATATTTTCACAATGTTGAAGATGAAAATCCACAATTATTTGTTCCATTTGCATTTCAGTATCATTTTATTTTTTCCTCTTTAAAAAAAAAAAATCAGTATTCCCTTACACTGCCCTCACAAATGTGATATCTACTGGAAAAAAGCTTTTTAAAAGTCTGAATAAAAATCTGTGGCTGGGATCAGAAATATCTTTCATTTTGCGACCTGAATGTTCTTACATAAAATCCAAAAGGATAGAAAAAAAACCTGAATATGGCAACAAAAATGACCTCGAAATTTAATTTTGAATGATTATGTGTAACTAAATAAAGTTCCTACATTTTATCTGTTTTGAATTGTTCCTTTTGATTAAAAAGAACTTCAGAAGAAATATATATTTTCATTCAATTAATGCTTCTAAGAAAATACGGAATTAACAAAATTTAAGTGATAATACATTGAAGAACTTGGAAATACACTTTCAAAGGATAACAGAAAGATATAGGCATCCAATATTTTTAATTTATTCATCTTTCTAAACAGAACTAACAGGTTTAATCCTTCCCATGCTTTGTCTTGTGGAAGAACGTTTTTTCTGTTATACTCCTGTGCTTAAGAGATTGCATTTAACATCATGACTCCAGTTCTACTCAGAGTGTGTGTGTGCGTATAAGTCTGCATTTTAAAAATGGTTTTATATATATATATACTTACAAAAAAGGGTGTTATAAAACAGCTGCGCATCTTATACCTATTTTATTGGACATTTTTATCTGATCTATCCATCATTCTATCTTACCTTTTAATTTTCTCATTCTGGACAAATAAGATTTTTGTTGAATTTAAAAGTGTGACTTTAATGTTTTCAATGAACTCCAGTACAGGACCCTTGAGCAAATGTCAGTAAAGAATTATATGTCTGCTTTTACTTCATGTTCAGCATTTGAGCCTTATATCGTAGACATAGATTTATTTTTGAGGCCCCAGTTGATTAATTTACAGTTGTATATTATACAGACTACCCCTGGCTAGGTCAATCTAAACATAATTTTTTTATACCACAATAAAACGAGCTACAAAAATAATCACAATGACAGAAGAAAGAAAGAAAAGAGCGAGTGTAAACTAGGTTTATGAAAGGACAGGTGAAGTAGAAGTAAAACTATGGAGAAGAGAAGAATGTTTGGTTAACAAATTGTTGAGAATAAATGAGATTTTAGAAGATAGATGAAAGAGCACATTCATGCTGGGGAATGAATTGAAAATAAGAGCTTATTCCACAATGGTCAGGCAAGAAGAGAGTGTGCAAAGTCAATAAGGATGAGAAAAAGTTGCCTTTATGTTGCTGCTTTTTGCATATCAACCAACAACATTAAGCAATCAAAGGTTAATAGCCAGCAACTTGTCACAACTGCAGAGCTCTCCTCCCAAAATGGCACAGCAGCAACAAGGCGAAACATTCACACTTGGCAGATATGGCATGCCTTGATAATTCTAAAGTAGTACTGAGAAAGCTGGAATTAGATTAATAGAGAGCAGAGCAAATGGAAAGAATGATAAACAAACAGACCATAGACTGTCACCGAAACCTGTTCAGAAAGAGTAAAAAAAGGAAAAGATTCACTGCTGTTACACAGACTATGGCAGCATACTTACAAGTTTATACATAATTTGAGATTATATGTGTGAACGTGGCCACAGGTATTTCATTTCTTCAGATCTTTTTCCCTACATATTTCTCAAAAGTGCACAAGCCTGGTTTCTGGACAATCACAGAACCATAGAATCATAGAATAATTAAGGATGCAAGGCACCTCTGGAAGTCATTCTGGATATCTCCTGAAGATCTCCAAGGAGAAAAATTTACCAAGCCTTCTTTGTTGACAGGGTACATCACTGGCCCAATTTGCCATTGTTTCTGTTTTAGTCAAGAAAAGATGAGGGTGACTTGCCTTTCACATTTGCCTTGATAATATAGTGTTTGTTGACCTTGTTACAAATGCTACAACAAATACAGGAAGAGGTGTTTAGACTCAGTTTGAGCTACACACATATTATACAGAAATTAATATAGGTAACAACATTCATGATCCATTTTGTTGTTTTCAATATTGTTTTTCTAAGGTGAAAAGGTAAGCACTGTGAGCAGATGACTGAACTGACGAAGGCATGCAGCACAGTGCAACAAAAACAAGACATAAGTTGTTCAGAATGTAGTTTGCACACAGGGAGAAAAATAACCAAAACACCACTGTGCTTCAGCACTCTTCACCAAGATAAATGTAGCCCAAAGACTTCTGGGTTGAGTACTTAGGCCAGGATATAATCTATATATTCATGAACAGTGAAAAAAGAAAAAAAAAAAGTCATAAAAACCTTAGTTTAACATTGTGTCCTGCTAGAAAATTGTGTTGCTTCTAAAAGTACAATATTTTTTTCCAAAATAGTAAATGAGTTTCCAAATATCTGTATATGATACTTCAATTTCCCCCAGCTAGAGAATTTTTATTTTCCTTACTGACATTAAACTCAGATTTTCTTGTTACAGTGATGAATTCTCTGGAATGTTGCCTTACAAATATTTAAAGAAAAAAATGGAACAAAATAAGCAGATACTTATAGCAGAATTATGACTCTCTAGTCCATGAGAATAATTTCCTATGCCCCATTAAGACATCAGTAGGGGCACAGTAGCCCAAGAATCAAATCTTGTCAGTACAATAAAGGAAAGTCCTTGATTTTTTCTTTTTCTTAAAGCAAGATTGTTGTAAGATAGCAAATAAAATAGGATTTCCCCAGACAGGTCCTGCCAGTCTCCTGAGAAAGGACAGAAGCTGTGTATCATGAGTTATTCTTAACCAATCCCTCTTCATAAAATCTTCATTCTTTTGAACCTCACCAGAATGAGCCTAGAATTCCTGATGTCATTTCTCAGGGTCTAGCACCCGCAAGGAATTGTGCCAGGAAACTCCTGCCTGTGGGGCTGGTGGACAATCATTTACCATCCTCACCAAGAGATCTAGTCAGTCATCTGCAGAAGACTTCATACCTGACCACTGCTGAGACCAGAAGTTGGATATTTTTGGGCAGAAGCAAGAATTTTTTATCCTTTAGCACTAATAATTACACAGAATTGTCCTCTTTCCACTATTGTGACGAGTAAAACCAGCACTGGCTCAAACAGAGCCAATTTAGTTTTTTTTGTTAACACCTTGTAACAGAAAATAGAGAAAGAACAATCTCAACTGACAAATGGAACCCACCAATAAGAAAATGCAGAGACAGTTATTCATGTAACCAGCATAAGCAAGAAAAAAAGGCATAGTGAGCCTGCAGAAGTACAATTTTTTGTGCAGTTTCTCCCAGAGCCAGAAAAACTCAAACTGCATATGATTACATATTTTTTACATGGACCACAACATTGCATCATGAATTTTTCCTTTAGAATTTACCAGACCATACTAATCCAACAAAGAATGTAAAAAAAGTTCTCGTGTGTGTATGCGTATTACTCCATGCTCCTACATCACATTGGCATCATGAGAACATAAGTCAAAACTTGTATCACTTTTTTACCTTTCAAAAGTCTCTTAAGTGTTTCTTTAATTTACAAATACATACCTATCATCCCAGTCTAATAATTTCACTGATTTATATTTTGTTCACATGACTTTACAGAAAACAGTTATGGGAAAGCATTCATTCTCAGAGCCGTACGCTATCTAAAATTTTGTTTCTACTCAAATAAAAAAGATGTAACAGAAAATAAGATCTGTATATTTAGATAATTGTGTAAGAATAACTCATTCAGGTTTTTTTTTTCATTCAGAAATTTTAGAAAGAGTTTACAAATGTTAATTACAAAACTTCATGTTTTTATCCCAGTCAGAAAACTGTGCTCTGATCCATTTCAGCTTCCTTCCAAACAAGAAAGGCTATCAGATACTGCACAGTGCATGGTAATGTAGTGTTATTTCACATCATGTTAATGTGTTCTGTGCTGAAACCAATTTTCAATTCGAAAGTAAATCCTAAGATTTTTTGAAACAACTGTAGCTGGAATATGAGAACACAATAGCATTTGAAGGTCAAACAATATTGCTTCCCTGCTGTACGATCTCTCCTGAGCAATTGAGAGAGAGCTCTTGTGCTGCTCAGTCTAATTCTCTAAAACATGCTTTTAGAAGTCTTGTCATCCTCTGGATAAAGACATTACATCATTAATTTGAGAAAAATGTTCTGCTTGTAGTGTGATATAACACCAGGATATAAAATGTTTGTGTGCACATGGCACCTGATTTAACCAGTATTATATCAGCGCAAGCAAGCTCAGATAATAAAGTAAGGTCTTAAAATTTAGAAGGGCATTTCTGTGCTTCCTGGCTTTAGCAAAACTTACGGCTCAATAACCATGATACAAAAGGAAAAGCCCCTCAGACAGCTGATGGCAGCAGTGCACAGGTTCCCTGCTGACCGGGATGAATCAGGGAGACACGGGGCAGATGTACAAAGTGTGACGCATGCCAGGCTCAGTGGTGCTTGGCTACAAAAGATCCCTCTGTATAAAGAAAGCTTCCCTATTTACCCATATAAGTAACCTGGCTTTAAGAGTACCTTGGTTTGCAGAGGCAGCTGTAATTGGCCTTGATATCCAAGATATCCATCTTGTATCAAATACATAGTTAATCATCAGTGCTGAAGAATTTGGTAGCCTCTAAAGAAAACATTTTGCAGGCATCTTAGAAACCACTGTTCCAGTTTTCTCAGATGTATTTACATATACATCTATAAAAACTTGTAGTAAAATTATTTATATGATGAACAACTCAGCTATGGGGCAGGGACAAAGGTGTAGCAGAAGCAGGACCTATGCGTCATTTCACATGGAACTGTTTATTACTGATTATAACTACTTCAGTTGATGGAAACTCTAGACAGATAATAGACAAATAGAACAGCATCCCCAGACCTGGTTAGGGAAAGTCACAAAAGATAATGAACAGAAATAATTATTTCTTGACACTTTCTCACCCTCTTCAAATCTCAAGTTAATTTTTTCCAAGATTTTACTTATTTATGTAGCAGACTCCATTATGTTGGTCAAAGGCAAGGTAACTACTAAAATATCCTGGATATAAACCTACAGTTTCCTTGAAGTTTTTAATTTTTTGTACTTGATAGCAGTATTTTCTTAAAGAATGACACAGCTACTTATCCAATGAGCTTCAACTGTAATATCATATTAACATAACTTCTCAAGAATGATTTTCACATTGGGAATAAAATAAACAACTGATCAATTAAAAAGTAAACTTCAATAAAACATCGTCTACTATTCTCAAGTTTCTCAATTATGTATTATATTTATTCATATAATATTTATGCGTGCTAATAATAATTAATCATAAGGTTTTACTTCTAATTATAGCTAATGCTTATACATACCTTTTTTTTTCTGCATAGACTAAGCACTTTTTTCATAAGAATGCTTTATTACATGACTTTATAGCACAGTAAGTATTCATAACCAAATATTCCGTTGTTTGCTTTATCAGATTGTATTTTAGAATGGAAGTTAGTAACTGGATTTTCCTAATCCAGTTTTGTCAGTGGATCAGGTGACGGCAATGGGAAAGTCACTAGAAATGCAAATATCTTAGTTCTTCCTTTTCAAAATTAGGAAAACATCACCTTCCAGAAGAATTATCTGCTGCTGAGAAATTAGGTGTAGTACATGAGAACTGTAAGAAATCTCACCTAACAGGCTTTTAGTTGAGCTCGACAGCTGTTAGCAGTTAGTTTTGAGAGTACAGTTTCTTCTGCAACTGGTTTCTAACTATGCAACATGGATGAAACCACTCAACAGCAAAAGAAAAAACTGAAAGACATTTACAGAAGAAAGCGAACTTTTAAAACTATATTTTACTCTATGTAAAAGATAGCACTGACATAACGTACTGGCTTCACAGACGTGAGTTTGGGGCACTTTTCACACCTCAGGAACGTGCAGAAAACGCAGCACACTCATGCCTCAGCGTAGCAAGATGGCCGCTCAGCGAGGTGACCAGCTCCAGAGCAGGCTCGTTCTGCTGCAGAGCAGGGAGAGCAGCGTATAGCCACACGTACCTGGGAATTCCTGAGCCAGGGAAACCTCGGGGGAGTGCAGACACCCTTCAGGAGCTAGCAGTTTTCAGAGTGGCTGATAAATCGTGGAAAGAGGCAGGAATAACGTCCGCCATACCTGCGTGTACAAATTGCAGCCATCAGGGCAGGTGAGCAGCCCCAGCTGCTGCTGAAGGCGGGGCTGAAGCACGGGCCTCATCCTGCAGGAGGTCCCGGGCCACCTGGGCAAGGGGAGGCACAGCTGTGCCTTGGAGGGCTAGCAAAATCACGCTAGAAAAAACACGGAGCTGTTAGCTCACCTCTGACGCTACATACTGTAGATACCTTAGAAACTTTGTAGCAGCCTAGAGAAAGAGCTTAAGCCATAGGAAAACAGGAAAATGCGGAAAGCTAAGAATTTTGAGAAGTTCAGGAGACGTTTTGTGAGTTTGTTGATCGCTTAGTTGATGCACGCAGGCAAGTGGAGTGCTTGACTAGCAAAAAATTAGTCTCTCTTAGCAGATATGAGCAAAAATTACCCCTATGCAGTAAAAAAGTAATGCCACGTAGTTAAATGATGGACCGATAACAAGTAATTCAATGTAAATTATATATAGGATAATTAATGTGCATGAGACCAAAAATAGTACTCAGACACCCTAGATTTGCTTGTGTAATACCTAACATTTTGCAATACAAAAATAATAAAATAAAAAATGGGAAGAACTGTCTCAGACACATAAATCTCTCAGTAGAACAGCCAATCTCTATTGAGATCTGCTTCCTACAGCAGGTTGTTTGTTTGTAAGATTATTTTATTTATTCATTATTTTATCCCTGGTAAGACAGCCTTGCAAGCTACAGTTATCTTGGTCCTCATTTAGCTCTTCTACAGATTGGTAAAAATGCTGGCTAAAGAGAGCAAGTACTGTCAGTGGAAATGCAGGAAAATTGAACTAAGTACAGGTATTATAATTCAGGTCAGAAATGTCACTTACAGAATCTGGAAAATAGGATATTAAAAATAAAAGTAACACTTCCTCGTCCATTTAAAAATCATGTATTATTTAAATTATTCACAGTCACTGGAATAAAGCTGTGAATTTAATGTGTTTGGGTAGGAGAAACAGTGAGATATTTGTATGGATTATATAGCTCTCTGTAAGAAGATTTCTCAAAATGCATATGGGTTTCTTCCTGCAGCTGTTTCTGACAGCTAAGTGATGAATTCTAGAACTTATCAAATGCACTTGCTGTTCAGATTTTTTTGTTTGTTATTTCTTCAGTGAATGAATCTTGGCTAACAATAAGTTCATTATCCTACAGCTATCTGTGAAGAACGGCAGTTTAGAGTCTCTGTTTTTCTAATCAGATAGGTAGCTGACATGCACTTTTGCAAATCAAGTGATATTATTCCTGCACCCTAACAAGATACATAGTATATGCTGTCTTAGACATTCACATATTTTTTATCTTTTGCTACTTGAAAATATTTGAAATTTCATAATGAAAATTTATATCTTTTACTAGTCTCCATGTAGAGTTGGTTCAAAGTTTTGTATGTTCTTTATTGAATTAATTAATTCAGTTCTAGAAGTTGGTGGCAGAGATTCCACATATTGACCCCACAAGATGGCATCTGGGGATGAAGTTTAACGTTAGCATGCTTGAGACCCTGCCTGATTGCTCTGTCCTATTGATAACAGGCAAGCAATGGCTGGAGTCTAAACCACTTAAGGTGTAACATGTATGCAAACTGCTTAAATTACTTCAAATCATATATATTTTTAAAGTTTGGTGCCAACCCACTTCTCAAATCCTCAAACGCTTGCTGGTCCACGTGATTTCTGTGGTTGGCAGCTGTTACTTCAAAAATTAAGCCAAATGAAACTTCTCTATACACTACATACCAAACATGGGACTTTCTGATATTTCTTTATACCAGAAGTACATCATATAACTAAGCATGCTAAGTGTCCTGGTTTTATTGGGGGTCAGCTGGTGCAGAATCCAACCATTCTTTCTCTATTCTGCATTGCCCAGTATTATTTATTGCATTGTTACCTCCTACTTCCTACACTTTTACAGAAGAATGCATTATATCTTAACTGCCTTTGTGTCCCTAAAACTGAAACAACAGTTGAGGTTTACAGTACCACTTTTATTAGGACGTTTGTTCAACATTTTTTGCAATATATCTGGTTTGTAGAGTAGCACTTCCTCAAAATTGATCAAAGCCTAGGGCAGTCCATTTTCTTTCCTTTCCCAACTGTGAGGGCACTTGTGTACAAAGCAGACTTCTCCTCTGAATACAATAATTGCTGCAACCAGATTCTTTTTATTATGCAGCATTTCCTCTCCATGAATGTATCGCTTCAATGAATTCACAAACCAGCTCTGTCTGGTTCAGATCCATGAACCTACACTTATGATAAGATAATGAATGCACACTCATCAAGCAGAACCATATTGAAAGTGCTGTGGGCAAATGCACAGTACAATAAATTTTGTTAAATAAAGATGATGTATTTTTAGAGGCATATCACTTCTCAGAGGCATTTATTCACTCATTCAACCTCAGCACTCACTACAGAAGAAAGCTTTTGGTCACTGTGTGTTCAGAGAAATAAAGTAAAACAGAAAATGTAAATAAAGCAAGCAGTAATTATAACACATGCACTGACATAGTATTTAACTAGTGACAGTTGCAAAAGGGCACGGCAACATACAAAACTGATTCTGGCTGATTCAAATGCTATCATAAAAATATAATCAGTAAGTCATATTATGTCAGCCTAAAATGTAATGGTTATAACAGTAGCACAAACCATTAGCTTTATACATATAGTAAATGAACACATCTGCAAGTTTTAGTGTTTTAAACCAAAGGAACCAGGAAGCATTTTTTCCAGTCAATAAAAGAAGGAGGAAAATGAAATCCTCCATCCCTTCTTTGATTACTGAAAAAAAAAAAATATTTATTAACACTGAATTATTACTAGTGAAAATGAACAATAGAAAGTTCTCCAAGCAGATTCGTGAAATTTGTACTGCTTTACATGATTATTACCATTCAGAAAGCATTGTGATTAGCAAGAAGGAAGCAAAGGAAAAGCACTGTCTAATACAGGCTGTCAGAGGCATCATCAGTTCCAGTTTTATTATTCAGGACACTGAGATATGCACTCAGTTTATGGGCATAAGCTTTCTTCATGTGAGTTTAAAGACAGCTTACATAGTCTGTATTTCTCAGTAGATGTGCAAGGTACTTAGCATTTCTACGATGAGGTAGAATATGATTCTTTGACTTGCCTCAATTTCTAGGCATAGCTTTTATCCAATTCCAAAACGTCATTAAGGCTTCCATATCATATGAGTTTTACAATCCAAGATGAATGACAGACATTTCCCATTTAATTTCATGGGTACAAATTTTATTATAAGATCTACAATGCCTGGAAAATTTGTAGTGAGGATTACTACATCTCACAGAAAGATAGGTGCTCTGCTTTTTCTTTGACTGAAAATTGTCCTGACCAGGAATATCAGCAAATTGCAATCAGTATGATATATTGTCTACCAGAGGAGAATTCATTTGAGAGCAAACAATAAACTCAGTTCAAAACTTCACAGCACTCCGCAAATCAGATCTGGTATATAAAGCTATCTCTCTTAGCAATAACCAGCCTATACCAACTGCTAGCCTGTTCAGTTTAGAGGTTCAGAAGTGTTTATTTTGTTTTTGTTTTTTTTTTGTCCCTTATTATTGCTAAGGAAAAAAACAAGAACCCTTGTTCACATTTGTATTTTACTGAGAGTTTAAAGTCCACAAATTGAGGCTGATCCAGATCAGTTTTATGTATAAATTGAAATAATATATCATAAATCTGATCTGCTACAAATCTCATTGCTATTTTTATACTTATTCCTTCATGTCTCTCCTTCTATGTCAATCTCCGAGTTTTCTTCCAGTTTTCTCCTGGCATTTCCTGCCACAGGACTATCTGACTCACTTAACACTGTAGAGAAAGATGAAAGCTGCCTTCAGGCAGCTTCAGCAAATTAATAAACTTTCTGAAGGGTGACGGGGTCAGCTAATGTTAGAGTCACTATTGTCTACATGTACATAAAATACTGAATACTGGAAGTATAAAAAAATATTTGTTAAGGTCAAAAGCACATTTTAGATGTTCAGCTCAGTAAATGCTGTAGTTCAAACATTTCCAAGAGGCGTTCGATGATCCCAGATCTGAATATATTAATAATAGCATGGTTCAATGAGATTAACATGATACCTTGTTACAGTGGAGGTTAAAAAGGACATATATCTATTTTCCTTAACATTCTATACATATGTCTTCATGACAGTACGTTTGATTTAACAGAGTGCATGAACTACTCAAAACCAAATTCAACTAAGCTGATACAGGCTAACACGTTCCCACCTGAATTCTTATTGGTTTCCACTCAGCCATTCATGCTTGTAATCGGTGCCATAATGGTCCGATCAGGCAAATGAAGTCCTTCCTTCTGTGCCTGAAGTATTACCAAATGAAGATACTAACTCCCTTGAACTGACCTAAGAAAGGTCCCCCAGCCATTCCACTTAATAACAATGCTTTGCACTTAAACACAGTAGAGAAGTTAGGATGTTTTACATAATTTTATTGCTAAGGAGATTATTAATATCTGGTTTATAGGTTGTTCAGGAAATAAATCGCCTCTTTCGTTTCTGATCATCACCTCAACTGCAGCCTCTTTCCTATATGGCTTCTTTAACAGCCTGTAACAAAATAAATAAATTCAATACTGAATCCTAAGAGCTGTTTTGAAAGCAGGAGAAGATTTAAATATAATTCTTCTCAAAAGAGAAGAAACTATTATATCCTTTTATCCTTTATAGTAAGGATTACATCTGTAACAATAAGGAAGAGAGTTAGGAATCTTATTTGTGTTTGTGTGTGTATCTTCACAAGCCTAAGCAGTGGAAGTCATCCCTTTTAGTTGGAAATAAACTTAATTACAGAGAACTTCAGAGTATTTGTAACGATACTTTGTAATTCACTCATCAGAATGAACTTCAGAGTTCAATGTTTATTGAATATTAAACATCGCTATTCAAAATATCTGCACTTAGAAGTGTATGTTGCAAGTCAATTGAAAAAAAAATCAGTGATAATAAAAACATACAGCATTAACAGCACACTACTACTCTTCCCACAGCATTTTCTCCCAATATAATGAATATCCAAAGCCAGCTTATGTTCAGTGAGTGTAAATAAATTAGGCAGCTTCATTTTCTGGCTTTACCTTTCTAATGATCTCTGTAATCGTGGAACAGAACTACATAGTTTTAAGTAAAAAGTATCTGTGGGTTCTTTTTTTTCCCCTAATTTATTAATGGAGATGAGCTCTGGATAGTTGTTTACTTCTTGAAGTAAAAACAGTATAAACTAATCTGTTTGAAAAATATAAAATTGTAAGTAATCTTGAATTTCTTAGAATAGTGACACTGAATGCTTAAAATTATTAAAGTTAAGACCAATATCAAACAGCTCTTTCTCTGCCAGGAAAGAACAGGAAAGAAAATATGACACTTTTTGAGACTGAGAAAATTATTTCGACATCACTATGTCAAAGGCTTTCTCTGGATGCAGAGACTTGATGCATATCATGTCAGTTGTTAAGTGATTTTAACCTACATTTTTCAAGAGCAGAGAATCTAATGAACTACCAAGACTTCTATGAGGTTAGTTAACAGTCAGGTTAGAATGATTCAGATTTCTGTAGGTGTTTAATTTTAAAAGAGAAAACACAAAAGGCTACAAAAGTAGGCCTTTAAGAGCAGGTGGAAATCTGACTTTAGAGATGAAAACAGTTGTGTTCAATATCAAGTATTTTTGGAATTGTGGAGAACCACAGAAATAAATACAGAATCACAGTATTGTAGGGGTTGGAAGGGACCTCTAGAGATAGAGTCTTACCCCCCAGATTCCTAGTAGACGAACCAGACATTTTGTTCTTGCTGGACACAGTTTGCTAAGATAGCTAACCCAGCTTCTATAAATAGTTATTTAGTAAAGCAGGTAATGACATTAATGGTTGTTACAACTCTTGCTATATTCTACCCATGTAATCACTTTTGATGACATTTAATGGTCAGCCAACAATGAGATCCTCATTCATTCAAACACTGAGTTAACTTCAATTCATACTCAGCAGAAAAAAGTCATACCTTCTTATAGCCTACTCCTACCTGCATCACTTGCTGCCTTTAATGGAAGCAAAACTGAATCTGCTGATTTGCAGCCCTTTATTACTCAGTTGCAGCCCTGATTCCATCATTATTTCAAATCATGCCACCAGGCATTTACTTTTGCTTCTTTCCATGAAAAACGAGTTAATGAATTGATTAATGAAAATCACATTCCACTTTCTTTCAGTGTGAGTTTGCATACCTGTTACTAATTACAGCATTATTAGTTAGCTCAGAAACTGCATTCAACTCAAAGCAGAAAGGCTATGTACAGATCAGTTCCTCCTTCTGAAATGTTACCCGCCATACTTGCTCGAGCCAACCTTACTGCATGCAGCCTGCCTTAACATTTTGTGTTTTTATCTTGCCTTTAGAACTATGTATGCAGTGTTTCATGAGGTTTGTAGCTCTCTTTAATTTTATTTTTTCCCTTAGTGTATCTTCAGATCATTTAAGCAATTATTTAAGATAAAGTTATGCTCTCAGCCTATTAATGTGCTTTAATAAAGTCAGAAATAAACTCAGTTTGTTCACAGAGATCATGCTTAACTGTTAATTATTTCACCTTTTCCCCCATGAAGATGAAATGCCTAAAGTTCCTACTTCAATAATATACAACTTTCTGGAAACCACATGAAGGATACAACTCACCATAATCAGTGCTTCAGTACTGACAATAAATTGATTAAAGGTTCTCCTTGAAATGATTATCCTTCAAAATTCTATTGATGAAATATTTATTGTATGAATTTTAGGTGGCAAAAAAAAAGATTAAATATGGTACACTAATCATACAGTATAGTTTATTTTTCAGTATATTCACTTGAACCATTAGCTGGTAAAAATAATAATTGCAGTGACACAGATAGAAATAATAAACCTTGTAATATAAAAACTACATTCTATTAACAGTAATATTACAAATAGGCTTCTAATTAATGTTTTTGAGGAACTATTTTTCAAAACATCCTTTAATATACTTTTCATGCTATATATGCATATCAGTGCCCTCTGCTGGATAGAGTAAGACCCAAACTGGTATTTCTGATCAGTTTTCCCCTAGCAGCTATATCATAAGTTACAAACTGTTGTTACTCAGTGCTGAAGGAGAAGGAAATTCATTCTTCAGTGACATAATAGAAAAAAAAGGTGGTTTGGGATCTCAAGTTCCTATATTATGTCCCTAAGGCTGGATGTAAACAATTTAATTAAGCAGCTGTGATCTCTGTGTCTCAGCTGTGTCTGAGTCTGCAAATATACATGAATTTGCTGCTTCTTATCTGTGAGTGTACATTACTACCCAAAGTAATTCACTGGGCTGCATTTCAGAATGGAATTTTCTTTTCCTTTATTCCATACATACAGCTTTTTATTTTAATAATAAGTCCCCATGAATGGCATTCAAGAATATTTATTACCTGTTTAAAAGAACTAGCTTTATTGCTGCTGAACTAAACTGTACAGAACTGCCATAAACAGTTGCCCCTACTTTACCTTCTCTGAGGATAAGTGACATCGTCTAACTTCAGGATAGAGTTCTAAATTTATTAAAAGCTATATCCCAATCTAGGCTTCATTCAAGATGAAATTCTCCCTTCAGAGAGATTCATAGAGAACATTTACATTTTCATATAAATGGAAAAAAAAAAAAAGATTCATTCTACCACTCCCAGCAGATCAGATTTGGGAAACCAAACAAACCAAAGAACCAAAGTCAATACTGAGGAACAGATGTATTACACAGGCACATCTGTGAACTCATGCTATATTGCTACACAGCTTCTTTTCCAAATTGTGTGTCATATTCCTTTACAAACAAAAAAAGAGAGAACATGGTGCAATCTGGATGCCTTCCTCCCCCTTAATTGCAGTACTCATCTTTTTTCCCACTTTGCATAGATACAAAAATGATTTATCAGAAGCTTATCAGTAATTAAAGCATAGCATAAGACATCTTCCTCCAAGCTCCAAAATTAATCAAAATCTAGAAGCCACTACCTCATCAGTACTTTGCAGCTCTAGATGGATCTGATGCTCCTCCCAGCCTTGCACCTTCACAATCCATGAAGCACATTTGCATCCTGAAATGGACAAAGAAAAAGTATTTTGCATTGAGGACAGGAACAGAGATGTGCTGTGAAAGTGCATTTGCCCCTGGTTTCTGGTAGAATTCAAAATTAATGGAGAAGTAAGGAGACATCTGGTTTAGAATTTGTTTTATTGACCATTTTGCAGACAGTCTGACAGCAGACATTGTAACTTGGAAATGGATTAAGCAGGTATACTCACCTCAACCGCTTGGAGAAGACACTGAAATGAAAGACTGATGGGGATATTTCCTTGGACTGTAGCTATATCTGGCTCACTTCTTTACAAATATGGCTTAATTATTATTCCTCATGCTAAGCTACACGTGGGTAATAAACTAGATGGCCATGAGTTAATGTCTGCACATGAATACGGAGTAAGTATTGTATCTTCTCTTTGTATTGTGCTAGATCAATCAGGATACTATACTGAGGCTATTAAGGTCCCGAGAAACTGCCACCTGTTACTTTTCACCCCATGCATTTATTTGAGCAACATCTTTATTTGACTTCAGTAAAAAAAAAAAAATTAAAACTTGTAAGATAAGTTGTATTGATCATATACTTTCCAAGGGTCTATGATGCTAGCTGAGAAAATGGTCAATACACCATTATGATTCCAAATGTTACTTTATAAAAAAAAACAGTTATGCTCCTCTAATACTTATTATTCCATCTTTCTTTTAAACACATTAGTGAGAAATAGTATCAGTATTTTTTTCAGGACAGCAACATGCATTGGAAAATAATTTTCCCTTCTTATGTGGACAGAAGTGCATTTTTATTCCTGTAAAATACCAATTGAGATACGTAAATCTAGTCACTCTGGAAATGTTGTCAGGCAGACATGCCTCAACTGGTGATGATCAGCCATGAAAATGTTCTCAATTGAGCCTAATTAGAGTTCAAATTTTAATCTTATTAAGCATCAGATGTTGCCAATCATATGCAACCAAGTTTCTCATTGAAATCAGCAGGACTATCATTGTAGACTAATATTTTGTGCGACCCAAAAGGACTTAAAGATGCTTTTAAATTTCCTGCAAAAATTACAGAAAAAAAAAAACAAAACAATGCAGCATTGTATGTTCTGGAGGTCATTGCCACAGCTCCCTGCATCACAGTGATGCACATACTGTAAATGACCAGATAGAGCTGTCTGTTCAAAAATAAAAGAGATTGCATATGAGAGAAAATGATCAGAAATAGATCATAGATGCAGAAAGAAAATCTGCAGTCCTTTCTTACCTGAGATCTAGTGTGGTATCAAGAGTGAGAATTTCTAGACTCTGGTATCATGATACAGAACAGAAATTTAGGAGACATTCTTTGCCTGGAATAAGTGCTACATTTCTAAATTATTTGTAAATATTTTTAAACCTCTTCTCCTTTGACAAAGAGATTTTTAAATCTCCAGTATTTTATGAACTTCAGTCTTTGGGGTTATTCCTTGTCAGAAATGTATTGTTTCTTCTCACTAATTGTTGTTTGATAATTGTCTGTCATTTATTCTTACAGTTTCCCTGATAATCAGCTTCAATAGGTCCCTTCAGAAGCATCCCTGTCAGTATGGCATTCAGATACCCAGTCAGAACTCATACCTCAAATCTATTGAATAAGCTGGCACAAGGTTGTTTGTACTTGAGTAGGACTGTACAGTGAGTACTTGAAACTGCAGCTGAAAAACAGAAGCTAAACATCAGCATGCCTTGACTTAGTAATGCCATTACATTCAGAAATGAATTGAATCAGAAATGAACAATTCATGAACACCACTCACAGTTCAATGTTTGCTCACTGTGAAAATGATCTCTGTGCAAATGGCCTGAATAAAGACCATGGATCTCCAAATTGCCCCCAGATTCTCTGTATCATTGATACAGTCATTGATGAGTGCAGCTGGGATCACTACACTGCATTTCAAAATGAAAATCCTTGACTGGTCCATTGGACTATAATCCCTCCCTAATTCCAAGACTATTCACCATTCACCAAATCCTTTTTTTTCCCGTACTTCATACATTTGGCTCACATGATCCGGAGGCACTGTCAAGAGACTTTTGTTATTCCCATCAGAGTTCTGAAGCTTTTAATCTGCTTCCTCCATTGCCTCTTATATTTTTGTATAAACTGTAATTTTGCAAAGTAACTGGAAAGCATATTGTAAACAGATGAATAAAGCCATCAAAATTTATCAATATTTGTTAGAGCCCGTTATGGAACTAAAAGCAGATGTTAAATTTTTCTTTATGTATTCAATGATCTGTAGGATTCTTAAAAGCCATGAGCTTTGGCAAAAGTAAGTAAGGCTGTCAGGCATGCAGACTTCAATCTTGACAGCTAGATTCAGATCTCCAGTCCATATGTAAGCGCATAAAGATACTGTCAATGGAACAAAAGACTGCACACTTAATATCAATGAGGATATTTTTAAAATTATAGAGTTTATTATACAAATAAAAAACTGACCTAACAGTATTGAAAAGTAAAGAAGACATAATACACTACACTCCCCAAATGCTAATAATTAAAATGGTATTTATTAAGTAAAAGCCAGGTGTCTGTTACAAGCTGCTCACCCTGTTTCCTCTCTCCTTGCTATCAGAGACAGATGCCTGCTGAATGGTTGTTTCATAACACCAGTGTTAGATATTTGACACTGAGGTAGAGTGAGCTACATTCTGAAGCTTCTTGTCTCCGTAGGTCACAGAGACACTCCAGAAAGTAAGTTAAAACAGTTTCTTAAAAATTAGGTTACATTATTTTTGCTAAAGATAGGTGAAGAGCAACTTAGTTTCACAGTTTAGTTCTACTTAATGATATAGACTCCTTTGACTAATTTTTTCCCCTCAGTTGATTATCTTAGTTCAAGAAAGAGAAATACACCTGATAGCTTGCTGCTATTGTCCGATTGAATATTTTGCTTGATCTCTGTATTTTATTTAGATAAACAAACAAAAAAAAAAACCTAGAAAATCTTCATTCTAGTATGATTGTCCTTTTGGTTTTCTGAGAGAAATACTTCTCAAAGATAGCAAAGGGAAATCAAACCTCAATCACAAATTTTCCATGTATAAATCTTCCATTAAACACAACAAATTTTTTTAGATGCATGTTTGACTTCAGTAAAGACAAATGTAACACTGTAACCTACTCACACTTGCTATTACTTTAGATATGTTTAAAAAATGTACATCCAACTACCATCTGCATTGAAGATGACACTGACTTGTCTAGAAGAAATCTATAAGCAATCATGTTGGTTGAGTATCTACTCCTACAGTTGAAACTCCAATACACAATTGGTTCAATTGGTCTTGTCAGCAAGAAAATATACAAGAGAATGTGTCAGTTCATAACTTAAGAAGTTAAAGTTGTGTTCCTTGCTCATGTGAGCAGATTCCCACAAAATAATGTGCTAAAAGCAACTTTAACTGTCCTGAAGATTTCCTGAACTCCCGTGGTTCAAGTATGGATGACAATGCTGCAGAGCTCTGGTGGGATGCCTACCACATATAGATAGAGGTCATTTGTTCTGGGAACTGAACTTAGGTTTGTAGTCCTGTGTTGCTAGCAGAGCAAAAATGAATTACAATTGATGTGAGCAGATAATTACTTGGAAGCACTTGCCATAGATGATAAAAATTTACATTTTCTTTGTAGTTCTTAACTTAAAACTTAAGATAAATGTAATATAGACCACTGTTCAACTTCTGCTGCAATATATGCATTGCTCAGTTCATTAAAATGAATGAAAACATGAAAAAACATTAGCATTTGGCAATTTTGGAGATATAATGAAGCGTAATTAAAATAAAGAAATAAATAGAAAGAAAAGAGTTACACAATCAATGTATGGAATCCACCACTGCCACAGGAAGCCTACAGAAGATCTCAGCTATTATGTTATTTCAGTCATTTTTGCAGTCCTTCAGAACTAGGGAATAGTGATTGATACTCAATATTGATTGCTCACCTGCTGCCCACCAAAAACCTAGGAGTGAGCTGTAAACATACTTCATACATTGTAACATGTAACATTGAATACTATAGGATCGACTGCCTAAGGAAATACAGCATGGGTTTCATCAAAACTTTTGCTGGAATCAAGAACATTAATCTGCATCTGTGTAATCTGAGCAGCTCAGTATTACAGTTGTGTTTCACTATTGTACTCAAACTAAGGACTTCCTCTTGTTACATTGTTTTTGCTATGAAAGCTCTGCGGATAGGCCATGCAGAAAGTGTACAAGCAGTATAGAAATAACAATCACCATAAATAACCACATGATGTAAATCTGTGATGGTCCATGAAATGTAAACAAAAGGAATTCAAACTGAAAAAAAAAAAAAAGGACATCACTGTAGAGCAGCTGAAAAATATAGGCAGAAATTTTCAGAGGCAGACCAGGCTGGGGAAAAAAAAAACAACAACACTTTAATGAGGTATTAAGAGTTTGCTCCAAAGTCCCTGCGTCATGTGTAGAAGAATGAAGTACAAAATCTTAGCTGTTTGTCCTGGCTTATTTCTGCCATGTGCATAAAAACATTCATGGCATTTATGAACAGAACAAAGATTTGAGCTCAGCAAAATATGACATTAAATGTGAAAGGAGGATTGGAAACCTGTGTATGGACACATTTCTTTCAGAAAGGTTTAGCTCAGAGCAAAGTTGTTTTGACCATCTCAGTGGAACAGAAAAGTAATACTGCTATATAAGTACTCAAAAAAAAAACAACTACATTTTCAAGTCATTCTTTACACTGAAAATTTTTCCTGGTAAAACTTCTAATAACTCTCTAAATAGTGTTTGGTGAAGACAAATGCTGTCAGTCAAGCAGAACTATAGACATCTGTGTTCATTTTTAACAAATAACCTCATTTGATTTTATATACAGATGTATTAGGAAAATTCCATGTAGCTGGAAAATACAGAGAAATAATAGCCTCATATCAGTGTCAAATCTTTCTGCAGTATCATCAACTGAGGAAGCAAAGATCGTTCTCTCATTCTCTCTGGTACTGAGGCAGGTTTTTTATTGATTGTTTTTCTGCCAGAAGAAAAAATAAATAAATAAAGGAAGAAAGCAAGAAGAAAAAAAAAATCAGATTAAAATGAAAAGGGTTTCTTAGTCTGATGCAGAAATGAAAAATAGCTCTTATGGGGAACAAAAGAAAGGCAATCAAAATTACTGTCTCGTGCCAAACACAGGCAGTTTCAGCTTGTTTTGAAAGATTCATTCTCATAATCATAAAAGAATACTTTGCAGCAGAGGTACAATAACAATATCTTGCCTAAAAATAGGTCATTAGAATGATTATTAGATGAGATTAACATTGTCACATAATTGTTCTGTTCTAGTCTGAATTGCTCTGTTTCCAAAAAAAATTCAAATGACAAAGGATATCATGAATCAATCAAATATACTCAGAAGGGATCCTGAAACTCTCACCTCATGTTTGGATAGCATGCAGGTTGTCTACCTGGAATTCACTCCTGGTCTTCAATGGAGAAACTCCTTTGAAAGGAAATCTCAGTAAAAATGGAAACTTGAACAGCAGTGTACCTACACTCCTGGGAAAGAGATATCTTTCACCGGGATTATTCCTCTTTTGAAAGCAGAAGTAATGCGGCATTATAAACTACATCACATGACTATCTCCATTTTCTTTCCCATAATGGGAAAAAAGCCTTCTTTTCTTCCTAACAGTCATACCATTTAATTTTAATTCATGCCCATGTTTCAGATCTAAAGAAAACAACTATCACTGGCATTCGGCAATGCCTAAAACAATCTGTACTTCAGAGAAGATAACTCACGACCTACTTTAAGATATATTTTCAAAACAAATATTACTTTACTTTTACTTACATTAGTTCATAACCAACAGGGTATACCTAGCATGTATGAGTTCACCTCTATTGAGAGGATCCCTCTAGAGCCTGTTTAGGTCTCCCTATAAATTCCAAAAATATCAGATGGTTGCAAATTAAGTCCTGTACTGTCCATCCACACAGGGAAAAACAAAAACATGTTTGCAATGAAATGTATACTTTCAGATATTTTCTGGGATCTAGTCTAGTATGAATGTGATATTTCCTTTTTATTACCTTGGGCTCTAATGAGTAATACCCAAACTGTACATAGTGTTTTCAATGGCAATTTCACTTAAATCTAGTTCTGTTGCAGACTAAGATAATTCAGGTATAATTAGCTTTTGAAAATTAGTTCATTAAAAACACAACGTCCTCAAGACTCCAAATCGTAACTGTAGAGGATGCCCTGAATTTCAAATTATCTGTAAATGCAAATAGGGAGCTAGTGAACTTTTTCAGAAGTATTAATTACCTCATCCTTTTCCAAGCAACTTCTTGTGTCTCCAAGTTTTTCAGTGTCACATGTACAATTTCTGCATATTTACTCATTCAGAATTCAACAAATGATGTCCAAGACCTACAAAGAGGTCTTGAATGCATGAATTTGCCTTACTTTCATTATTAAAATCTTAATGTATACATAACTTGTGCAGGTAGCAGTTTTATATTGCAGAAAAATATATAATTGGAAAAACTGTCTGCTACTTCACTTCCATAAATCTTCTAGATTTAGATTTTTTTAGATTTATAAATTGTGTGCATACATATTAAATGTATGTTGCCATGTTTTGTTTTCATCCAGATTTTAATAAAATGACAGTTGATATTTGGACTTCGTGATCTTTGTAGGCCTTAGATTCCAACAGAACTGTTCTGTCACCATATAAAATCAAATTAAACACTTAATTTCATTATTTATCTACTTATTTACTATCTGACAATAGAGCATTTAAGTAAATGAAAATAAGTCACCAGATTGCAGGAATCAATGATTATAATTATCTTTCCAATAAAAGTCAAACACCTGATTCCTATAAACATGTGCATTATTACATGTTGCCTTTTATTTGCTTATTACCCATGCATTAATCATGCTGCACACATTGCACCAGGTTTTACTGTGCTCACAGTGAGATAACATGAATTATCCAAATAAAGAGTATACAAGCATAGCTACTATAGCTCCTTGCAGAAGCAAAGTTAATTTGCAATCCCTACCATACAGATTGTAACAAGAACTCAACACAGGACACTGGAGAGAGAGGGCAAAAAGAAATAGATGAAACACTGTTCTCTGGAACTGGAATATCTAAAAATTGCCCCCTCTTACCTTCTAAGAAGTTTATCTTAACGGTTCTTTCCAATCCTAACCATTCTAAGAATCTACAATTCTGCTCAAATATTAGGAGAACTAGTATACCTTTATTTATAAATTAAACACATTCTTTCAAAAGATGTTTAGTAATTTTTCAGAGGATATAGACAAAAAAATTGCTGAAAATGGGTGACTCAAGGCAAAATACAAGGTGGCTTTCTGCCATGTCATAGCTGAGGTTCATGGCCATAAGCAAGTAGCCTAATAGCATTCTTCAAGCTGTATAGACCATCACTAAAATGAATGATATAGTTAAATATCATAATAAATGTAGTTGCGCAGAAAAATCCATTTTAAGAAGGATCTAGAAACTTCTTAACTTGATTTAGATATCATTTTATTTCGCTCAGAATTCTCTTATATTAAAAGGACTTTGTACTTAGAAAGTTGTGGCTTTCAGTGCAATTGCAAGAATGCAGAAGAGGCTCATCAGAATCTTATGTGGTCCCATCATAAATTTGCCATATTCAAAGCACAAGATTAAAACTTGACACTTCTCTATTTTCAAAATTAGACTGAAAATAAATTTTCTAACTCTGTTTTACAGTGATTTATGTATAAATTTTAAGGGTTGAAATGTTGCTTATTATGCTTCAGTCTGATATTTTTGGTATTATAAACACCCGATAAAATATCTTCTGTGATACTCGTGGACATCACTACTATAATTAAGCACTTATATCTGCCAAAGATGGGTAACAAACTGGAACGGTATTTGAACAAATTAACGTTCTTGTGTGTATATCTTGCTGCATTCAAATGACTGCAGGTTTTTTTGCGTGACAGCACCAGCTGGGCTGAGAATCATAGATATCCATATTTGCAATATAAACAATGGTTAAGCTTCAATGTGCCTGATGAAACAATCATTAAGGCAGAGAGGCTGTTTTCCCTTAGCAAGTCGACAAAAACTATGCTACTGCAGATCTTAACTTTAACTACCTTGGCAATTTGTATCCAAGCTGACTGGGATTAAGGAGCATCATGTTAGGATAAGCACTGTCAGCATGAATTCAGGGTGGAACTGTCTCCTTTCTTGTAGCTTCTTCTTACCTTATGAATCAATGAATTATAATGAAATGGATTGCTTCTGAGAAATTGTCTGGAACTTCAACACTAAAAGACATGCCCTGCAAAGTGCTTTCTTTTATTTACATGTGTGAAAAAGTGTAAAATCCTTGTATGTGTACCTCCAACTGTGTGCTGTTTTGTTCACTATAAGGAACTCTTTGAAGAGTGAATCTTTCTTCTATGAAAATGGCATATGCCACTAAGTAATAGATTGCATTTACAAATTGTTCTCTGCGTAGTCCTTTGAAGATGAAGTAAAAACATGACAGTGTAATTCTAGGGGGAGAAAAAAAAGGATCTGCTTGTGATACAGTGAAGTTAAGGAAGGCAGACTGCTTCAAAGCAATACTCAACAAAATGCAAACTTGTGGTTTTCATGATTCAAGGTTAAACAATGGCAACTACAGCTCTTTACATCACAAGTTAGCTTAATCTCCAGTTAGAAAGCTGAGGTAATAGCTGTTGGAATGATTTAGGCTTTTAGTGACAGCTATCCCAAAAGGTGAAAACTTAGCTGATACAGTGTTTCTGTAGAATACTTCCAATTTCCTCATTGATTTAGTAACACAGGACTCAATTGAATAAACCTATGCAGCTGACTTCTTCAGAAGCAGGTCCACCTTCTATATTGTATATGGCTCAAAACCATTCTAAAACCTGGGTAAATATGATGAACTTTATAATGTCACTAGGTCATGAAAACATTGACTTTTTAGACAGAATCCTTTCTCATTCTACAGATTAGGGATTTTTTGTTTGCTTGTTTTTGGTTTTGTTTTTTTTCAAAACAGAACTAGAAAATACTTACTAGACAAGGTATACAAGTGTAGAAATTGTAATTTTTTTCTCATGTAAATAGTCTATTTCATTCAAATGAACAAATATAAAATACAGATTTAAAACTTTTATATCTAATGCAGTTCAGAGACAAAATAACGGGAGTTCAAGGAAATCAAGGGCATAATAAGCTAATTTTCTTGACTGACTAGACATTTAGGCTGCAGAGGCAAGAGGCAGTCATTCCTGCTATTGCTGTTGCCATCTGTTCCTCCAGTGTCTCAGAACAAGAATGCTGGCTGATTAATGCACTTCATGCAAAAGCATAAACTTTACAAGAAATGACCTATAATCACTTGTGAATAATTGCATAAAGAAGAAATTAGTCATTCTATTAATGTAGAGAAAGCATTACTAAGAACACTGGTTAGCTCAAAATTGATGTCTAGGTGTATCTTTTTTAACCTTTGAGAGTTAGGACAGCATATAAGCAGTGCACATGCTAACATATTTGCTCCAGTGATTTAACATTGCTTATGAACCACTGTCACAGCTTCAGAGAATATCAAGATCATGATTATAGGCAGTGTCACATCAATAGTGAGCATTCTGTTCTGTGAACAAAAGTGCTTTAAAACCTTTAACCCCTCAGGGCCATCTAGTACACAGAGCCACACTCAAAAGAGTGGAGAGCAGTGAAAAGCCTCTCTTCGTAGAGCATTAGCAATAGCTATTGCCCATATCATCATCCATTAAGCACAGCCCTGGAATTTCTCCTGCTTCATTCTTCCAGTGAAACTGAGCATCAATGAATTTATGGAGAGGAAAGGAGATAGAATATGATACATTTATACTTACAAAAGGCTTCATCATCTGAGTTGTTAAGACCTCTCAGAGACAATGTCACTCTAGGGGAGGGCCTAAAAATGCAGGGTCAGCAGAAGAGGTGGGAGAGGAAAATAGGATAAATGAAAAATAAAGAAAATATGATGTAGCCTTCATTCAGAAATTTCAATGATCAGTAAAAGCTCTCTCTATCAATTCAACATCTGTGGTTAGACTATCACAGTATTAGTGACATTACTCAAAGGATTTTTCACTAGTCATTAACGCAGTCTGGTCACTGGTGGTACACGTTGCCTTTTCACATGACCTTAACAGTGTCTGGGTTGTTTACTTCAATTACTTTGTTTTACCAAGATCTGTCTAATTGTGGCTGTCAAGAAAATACCTGCCCAATGAGGATTGTCAAAGTGCATCAGTAAGAGCTATATCTGCACTGATGTTCATAGACCAACCTGGAATATGGTACAACTGTCTTGAAGTCAAAATATTCATGCATGGACTCCAGTCAGAAACACAGTTATAAAAGTACAGAAGCTAGTAGACTTTTACCATAATATAAAAATATTTAAGATAACAAAAACACTCTCCCCATTTTCTCCTTTTTGCCCTTACAGCAATCTGTCATTAGATGTCAACTGGAGCTTTCCTAATTTAGGAGTGATAGCTCATTTTCTGCATAACTTCGGCTAGCCTGACCAAATTCTAGTTAATTCCAAATAAAACATTTTCCTGGATTGCAGAAAAATTTCTTATAAGCACTAGGATATATTAAGGTATATGTGAATTTCAAAGAGTTCATAGACAAGAATATTCCCCAAATACAATTAAGCTAAGTAAGAATTGAATCACCAAGCTAAAATTTGATTGTTTATATATTCCCATCTCTGACCCACTGAACTATCATTTTGTCTTTTTGGTATTCTTTGAAGTTTAAATTTTAGTGATGCTCCACAGCTACTGACTAAAAAGGCTACAAAGTGTAAAGAAGCTAAAACAAGCACAGTAAGAGTTAAAGTCTAAGAAAGTTCATTGATATAATCCATTCACTATGTATGTCTACATCTTTTGTCAAAGGATAATCTAGAGTGTAAGACCCTGTTGCTTCCACATGAGAACTGGCATAAAATTCCTCAAGTGAGATGAATTAAAAGTGCTCATAAATTGTAGCTTTGATGGAAACCAAATTTTCCAGGCACATGAAGCAGTGGGGATAGTCCATCCAAGGAATTTAGACTGGGATCACAGTTCATACATTATCATATCAACATTCCGATACATGTATTCCTTTGCAGCTTTTGCTGCACTTTTTTACAACCAGGTTTTTTCAACTTCATTTACAGCAAGATGAAACACTGTATCAAACAGATGATAAAAGTTTATTTTTTTTTACAGTCAGAACTAGAAAAACTATATGCAAAATAACACTTCCCCAATTTTTTTTTCCTCTGTTCTGTCTCAATTCTTCTTTTATGCTTTATGATGCTTGCTAAGGTAATCAACATATACAGCACGGTTTGCAGTGCTAAACATTTATGGGGTTGTGTTGCTTTAGCAGGAAACACTAAATACCACATGTTCAGCAAGGAAACATTCTATCAAGCTTTCTGTCAAACAGTGGTCCTTATGTTCCATTTTAAGCTGGTTACAAGACCAATAATGTCACAGAGGTGTTTTAAAACCTTTGCCTGGAAAAAGCTAGAGAAGACTGACACTTCCACAGCTAATGGCTCAGATGAAATATCCAACAGTCATACAGAACTCTGAGGATTAATTTACTTCTAGATGTCATAGGCCCTGAAGGACTCATTTGCTAACTAGCTCATGGAAATAATTAATGCTAGAGGTCATGTGATCTGTACATTGAAATGTCAGGAAAATAATTTCCTGCAAATCTCTTTAGGACAAAACAAAATAGTACGCAATACAACAAATCACATTTTCCAGCCCAAGCTTTCATTATCATCTTTTTTATTATTATTTAGATTAATGCTTAGCTGTATTGTATCACCTTTCCTGCAAAATATTTAATCAAAAAAAAAGTACGTAATCCAACTGTATACTATTCAGCTAAGTCTCATTGACCTCTTTAAAATAAGAGGAGGAAAACATGAGACATTTCCTGTAATATATATTAAAAAAATACAATTTCTTTCAGCTTCACAAGTCTTTTGAAATGTAGGGAGGTACAGCCATTCCAGACACTTGGACTCTTTCCTGTGTGCAATGTGCAACATTATAAAAGGCCATCTTTAAAGCTGTGAAGTCAAGAAATCCAAAGTTATGAAATATCAGACTGCAATCTGTAGTGCCAATTTTTCCTGAACCCTCTGTTTGGGCATATGATGCTATACTCTTTAATTACATGAGCACATACTGTTTTTCCAACAGAATGTCTGCCTCAGGGCACAATATGTATGTGGCTCACTTACTGAGCAGCTAGTCAATATTTTGTGTTATCCTTGTTGTTTGAAGCACTTTATTTACTGCATGCTATTCAAACCCAGCTCAAAAAACTGACATTACTTTTCACACAGACTTTTCTATGATACTCTTCTGTATAGCATTTCATAAATCACTGCACACTCATCTTCTAATTTTGTAGTTTGTTTTGTCAGAGTTCTAATGAACTAGTGGAAGCAAGATTTGCAAGAAGAGAAACTTCCTACTGCCTCAGAACCAGATGACTCTTTACCAAGCACTGTTTCGTCTTATGGTAGTCTGATATTGCTGGGCTACTTCCATTTTCTGCTTGTTCCTGTTTGGTCTGCATTATGATATATCCTCCTGCCCTACTTCTACAATCACTGTCTCACATATGAATAAATGTAATTGTCAGCAAAGACTCAGAATTTGGCTAACAATAATATCTCCAATGCGTTCAGTATTTGAGACTTAGAGCAAATGTAATTGTATCTCCATGTACATTACATTATATAAACACATAATTGTAGGGGTTGGAAGGAACCTCTAGAGACCAAGTTCAACCACCTGCTAAAGAAGGTTTCATACAATTGGTCACACAAAATTGCCCAGATAGGTCTTGAGTACAGTGGAGATGAAGACTCCACAGCCCCTCTGAGCAGCCTGTTCCAGTGGCAGTAAAGAGACCATTTCCTGTATTTGTAATGGAACTTCT